>MU723963.1:4193-26788 GCA_026770625.1 Nicotiana glauca
TTGTAGTTAATTGACAGGATCCTCAATTAGCTGTGCCTATTTAGTGTGCATAACTTGGAAAAGAGTGCATATTTAAGTTATTGTTGAACAACACCACTCCTAGATTGTTAGAGAAATCTATAATTGTGGGTTTAAAGGCGGGATTAGGGATAACGAAGCCTTGGGTGTAATCTAAAGTCAACTGTGTTAATTAATGTAAGCTAGTGTAACTCAGGAGAGTACAATAGTAAATTACTGTGATTACTTCGGAGAGATTTATGGTAAGATTAGCGTTCATGATTGATAGAGTAGTATTGGTAAATCTGTATGAGCATAAACAGAAGGGATTCCATCAATAGGGGAAATCATTACCTTAGCTTTTTTTCATTATTGTTTACAACATATTTAGTTTATTTTACAGTTATTTAGCTTTCTACAAAAGTAGTATTAAGGAAACACTCAACTGAGTTTTGAATATTTGGGAAGCTGATTCTGAAGAGTTAGTGGGTCTGAAGATAGTAGTTGATAGGTTAACTCTCTGAGGATTCGATTCCGGGCGTAATACTTGGGTTATATTTGTAGCGATCGCATAGTCCTTTTTATAAGGCATAGTTAGGCGTGATCAGATATCAATCGGTAAGACTTAACATGCCTACTTGTTCAACTAAACACACGACTTGTACTAGAGATTAGCATAGAAAAGTTCTCAAACAAATTCAACCATTAAACATGCTATATCTATGGAATTAGGCAGCAAAACAACTTGAATCTCATTCATGATTCCAATTTAAAATAGCAGAGACATTTGGACATACCTAAACAGCGACAAACAAATTTTAAAGGCCGAACAAAGTCTGAGAATAACTACGATACGTTCAGCTATCAATTGAGATGAAAAAAGCAACAAACAGTAGAGATCCCAGCTGAATACACCTCAGAATCCTAGAAATGCCAAAGACAACGCTTTCGAATCCACAAAACCAACTAAACTTTTGTCCCTTTTTTGTTTATGAATTATTTGGGAATGCAAAAGTGAATCTAAACTCTATTGTTTTTCCTTGATTTTCAGAGCTTTGTTTTTTTTTTTTTCCAAATTACGGATCTGTTTCTTCAGCGACTTCATAGGTGTGCTCGTGAAAAGTGTTTTCCGATGGGAATCGAGGGAGGGAGGTCGTGAGAGAGAAGATAAGACATGGCGGCTTGTTTTGAGTGGGGTGGGGGTGGCATTTTTTAGCCAGAGAGATCGGGAGGGAGGTCTGTTATCTTCTATCCTTTTTTTTTGAGAGAGCTATGCCCGTTTTTTAATGTCTAGGGTTTTCAAAAATAGGAGGATCTGATTTTAATGGGAAAAAGAAGTGCTGGGCTAGGCCAGAACTGAACTGGGTTGCTGCTACTTGGCCCAATTATTTGAGACCTTGGCAAGCCCTTTCTCTTTTTTTCTTTTAAACTTCACTTTTAGCTACTTTAAAATTTTAATGCTAATTAAATCCAATTTTTACGTAATTGACCTATTCAATCTAATTTACCTAATCACTAACTAGCATTCTAAACATCATGTAAAAATGTCAAAAGTATTTTTTGGGATTTTATGTTTTAATAATGCAATTAATATGATACTAAATATTAAAAATACAATTAAAGTCTAAAAAATGTAAAAGATGAAAGATAAAATATTTGGATGATTTTAGAACACTTCTAAATAAACATGAACAATGCAAAGAAATGTAAGAATTTTTTTTTTAAAATTCTATAAAAGCGATTAAAATTATTATTTGACTTTTTTAGGAGTAATTTCCTATATGGGACAAAAATTAGGTGCTCCAGATTGGCTGGATTGTCAAACCTCTAATAATAACACAAAATTCTATGGTAATAGTGATTGGTAAACGCATTATGATAGTTGTAGCTATACCAATACAATTGCACTAACACGTAGTTCTATATCATCTATCAATATGAAGAAACCAAAACTATCATTTTCGTGGTGGGCTAGAGCACATACAGAAGCTGCCACAGAGAAATACAATGATATACAAATATAATAATTGGGCAGCCGACCAAAAGAGTTATATGCTTCATAAATCGAATACCAAAAATAGGAAGAGGAGTGAATGGACAAGTCTGTCAATACAAGTTTATTTCCCGGTTGTACTAATATAAGAAAACACAATTGTTGCAATAGGGTTGCTAAAATACCAAACAAATATCTTCACAGCAATTGGTGCTGTTTTCCTAAGAAGCTATACTCGAGTTTGAAAAGTTTTGAGTCACGTTTTAGTCATTTGACAAACTCTTCACTGATTTGAAAAATAACTAAACAGTTATTATCAATGATCTTTTGACATTCAAAACATTAACAATCAAATATATATTGACATATAGGATATGGGAAGAATATACGTCCATTGCCATAACACTGATAATAACTTTTCAAAATCCTTATGACACTTGCATTAGTAAAACCAACAACCTAGCGGAGAAACCGTTAGAGCAAAATGATCAAATCAATCAAACTAAGCATATGCTTATTTCGTAAAGGTGCATCGAATTTATAAAAATTAGAAAAGCTCGCATCAATTAACAAAATACTTAAACCAGTATATATGTCGACTAGTGGAATTCATATCTCGACTAGTGATGGATTCAATAAAAACATCAATATGCGTCGACGACACTTAGAAATTTTTTGAAAATTCACAAGAATAACAGTAGCCCTAGAAAACATACAGGGGAACCAATTCAAAAAATAATAGAGGAACAGAGGAGGAATAAACTCAATCAATCACACATCAATTTAACAGCAATCAAATATCACAAATAACTTAGCATATGCAAAAAAACTATACTTACAAATCTCAAAACACAATAGTTGGATATAAGAAATCATAAATTTTTACTTGGTAAGTAGATTTTTTTACTGATAAAGACTAGAAAGTGAAGGAGAAGAATGATTTCTGCAACAATCTTGAACCTACACGAAAAGAGAAGTTGGAGACGGATAAAAGGAAGGATACTGACAAAAAATATTGAGCATAATCGAGCAACACCAATCCAAACTCAATTGTAACTCGCAACTGATAGGTAAGAAGAGAAGCAAGAAAAGGAGTTATATGGGGAAAAGCTGGTCGGAGAACTGATATGTCGATTTTGTTAACCATGTCGTTCGATGAACGGTAGGGAAGGCGCGATTCCGTATCCCATTCGATGAAGGCTGGGGAGGCGCGATAGTAGGTTTTCCTATTATTTTGAAATTGGAGGGAATAGTTCAGTCTTGTCCAATAAAAATTGGAGGGAAAGTTTTTCTTATTTTGGGTACGGAGGGAAAGTAAATATAAAAAAATAATTTAAATTAGTAAATTTTAGTGATAATTTATTTTTATTATCGGTAAAAAGATATCTTTTACTAGGTAATGGTCATGTACCGCTAATATTTCAGCTTAAAGAATCTATTAGCAACAATTGCATTATTGTCGCTAAATAATTGCCGCCAAAGGCCTTTTTGTAGTAGTGAATATTATTCATCACGGTGTGGGCGAAATATCCTTAAGAACAATATCTTTGACACGCGTCAAACTAAACCTTTTATTCTCCATAATCATCCAATTTTTTCCAACAAAAATATATATCTTATGAAATGATAATTGATTTGGCTCAACCATTAGTCAACGAGAGAATGATAAGATCATGGTGCCTCCGTCGGCCCTGCGTGCCTATGGAACCCAGCTCTGCTGACGAGTCCCCAAGGGTTCTGCCCTCGATCTGTTCTTCAATAATTCTGGGGTATGTTATGCCTCGGGGCGTTTCTCCTGTCTTCGGTGTATGGCTGGTACCTTTCTTTTTTTTTTGGCTTTGGCTCCTTCGCAGAAGCCTGCTTGGGTATACCGAGCCTGAGGGGGCTCCTAAGTGGTCGTCCTTGACCCTGATTTTCGATTGATATCGGTTGTGAACATCCGATAAAGTCAGAGCAGGGTATTCTACCAAACTCTGCTTCAGAGTATTTGTGTGGTTATAAAAGCTCATTAAAGATAGAATTGGAAGTTTAAGATAAATTATTTTCAAATTTTAAAAAAGATCATTCTTTTTGGAATGGAACAAAAATGAAATAGGTTCACATAAACTGGAATGGGGGAGTATGAATTATTAGTTTAGAACTCAGTAGCTTAAAACGATTAGCATCCCGAATCCATAAGCTTGAAATCTTAGTTCAGTCTTTGTACAAAAATGACTTCGTTCGGATGTGGTTATTCATTAATAGTATCATTTACTTATTCTATAAGAACTGAATTTGCATCATCACTAAATTAAACTTAGTCTTTATCGGTAAAAAAAGCAATTGGTGCTGTTTTCCTTGGAAGCTACACTCGAGTTTGAAAAGTTTTGAGTCACGTTTTAGTCATTGATCAACTCTTCACTGATTTACAAAATCACTAAACAGTTACTATCAGTGATCTTTTAACAGTCGAAACATTAACAATCAAATACATCTCAACATATAGGATATGGGAAGAATATAAGTCCATTACCATAACACTGAAAATAACTTGTCAAAATCCTTATAAAACTTGTATTAGTAAAACCAACAACCTAGAGGAGAAACAATTAGAGCAAAATGATCAAATCAATCAAACTGAGCATATGCTTATTTCGTAAAGGTGCATCGGATTTATAAAATTAGAAAAGCTCGCATCAATTAACAAAATACTTAAGCCAGTATATATGTCGACTAGTGAAATTCATATCTCGACTAGTGATGGATTCAATGAAAACATCAATATGCGTCGACGACATTTAGAAAATTTTTGAGAATTCACAAGAATAACAGTAGCCCTAGAAAACATACAGGGGAACCAATTCAAAAAATAATAGAGGAACATAAGAGGAATAAACTCAAACAATCACACATCAATTTAACAGCAATCAGATATCACAAACGACTTAGCATATGCAAAAAAAACTATACTTACAAATCTCAAAACACAATAGTTGGATATAAAAAATCATAAATTTTTACCTGGTAAATAGATTTTTTTGCCAATAAAGACTAGAAAGTGAAGGAGAAGAATGATTTCTGCAACAATCTTGAAACTACACATAAATAAAAGTTGGAGACGGAAATAAGGGAGGATACTGACAAAAAATATTGAGCATAATCAAGCAACACCAATCAAAACTCAATGGTAACTCGCAACTGATGAGTAAGAAGAGAATCAAGAAGAGGAGTTATTTGGGAAAAAAACTGGTCGGAGAACTGATATGTTGATTTTGTTAATCATGTCGTTCGATGAACGGTGGGGAATGCGCGTTTCCGTATCCCGTTCGATGAAGGATGGGGAGGCGCGATAGTAGGATTTCCTATTATTTTGAAATTAGAGGGAATAGTTCAGTCTTGTCCAATAAAAATTGGATGGAAAGTTTTTTTTTTAATTTTGGGTATTGGGGGAAAGTAAAAATAATAAAAATGATTTAAATTAGTAACTTTTAGTGGCAATTTATTTTTATTATCGGTATAAAGATATCTTTTACTAGCTAATGGTCATGTACCGCTAATATTTCAGCTTAAAGAAACTATTAGCGGCAATTGCATTATTGCTGCTAAATAATTACCGCCAAAGGCCTTTTTGTAGTAGTGAATAATATTCATCACGGTATGTGCGAAATATCCTTAAGAACAGTATCTTTAACATACCTCAAGTGTTACGACCCGAATTTTTCACCCTCGGCAGTCGTGATGGCGCCTACTAATAGGAGCTAGGCAAGCCAATTAATTTAATACTTCTCTCAATAACATTAACAATATAATGAAGAACGAGGAAATTAATATAAAAGCGGAAGTCTCAAAACATAAATAATTGAAACTATGTGTGGAAGTTCAAATACATCTCTACCCAGATCTGGTGTCACTAACTCACGAACTTCTATAGAATGCTAAATACAAAGTCAGAATAAAAATACAGTACTGTCTGATCCAATGTAAAGGAAAGCAAACGAAAAACAGAGATAAGAGAGAGACTCCGGGCCAAGCGGACGCCAGCAAGGCTACCTCGTTAATCTCCGGACTGAAGTAAGCTCCCAACGCTCCTACTACGGTCCAAAAGTTCCTGCTCTGGTACTATGATCTGTGCAAAAAGATGCACAGAGTGTAGCATCAGCACAACCGATCCCATGTGCTGGTAAGTGCCTGGCCTAACCCCGGCGAAGTAGTGACGAGGCTAGACAGGACTGCCAATCAACCTGTACAGATATATATATACAAATACCACAAAAATAACAACAGAAAGTAATAATTAAGACTGGGAGGGGAACATGCTTTTGGGGATAACAGTAAAATAGAACGGTAGGAATAATAAGGAAATCTACAATTAATCTCTTCTAACACAGAATAAGTGGTTGGCGTGCCATACGATCCCATTTCATGATATATATGTGGTCGGCGTGCCACACGATCCCATTTCATAATATATAAGTGGTCGGCGTGCCACACGATCCCATTTCATAATATATAATTGGTCGGCGTGGCACACGATCCCATTTCATGATATATAAGTGGTCGGCGTGGCACACGATCCCATTTCATAATATATAATGATTTTCCGGCAAGGGAACAAGTACCAATTCAACCATCCCGGCAAGGGAGAACACAAATAAACAGTTAATTTTCGGTAAGGGAGCAACAACAATAACTTACACGTCCCGGCAAGGGAGTAATTATATCTCTTCCTCTTTCGTTCATTTCTTACTTCCTAATCATGTCATAATTCGAGCCAACACTCAAAGGAGTTTACAAATCATATTTTTCTCTTCATACTGCTCACATTATATCAAAATCATCAATTAAACAAGGAAGAGTCACTACAGAATCCCAAATAAGCACAAGTAAGGACTCACGGTCATGCTACACACCGGTATAGATACTCGTCACCATGCCTGTACACCGTACTCAACATTTAGCAATTAGCAAATAGTACTCTAATCCTATTCCCTCAAGCCAAAGTTAGATCAAACACTTACCTCGAATGCTCCAAACTCAACTCAAGCCTCTAGAATAGCTTTACCCCTCGAATTCGGCTCCAACTTAGTCAAATCTATAAAATAATGACTTTACAATATTAATAATAGCTAAACAAACTAAAGCCAATGCCTAAATATGAATTTCCAAGATTTCTTCACAAAATTCCAAAAATCGACCTCTGGCCCACTTGGTCAAAACATGAGGTTCGAACCAAATTCACATCACCCATTCCCCCACGAGCCCGAATATTCAATTTGTTGTCAAATTCGACCCCAAAACGAGGTCTAAATCAAAGAAAATTGAAAAGCCCTAGTTCTACCCAATTCCCCCAATTTACACCCTAAATTACATGATTTGAACCTAGGAATTGGATAAATGATGAAGGAAAATGAAGGAAACAAGTTAAATAATACTTACTCAAGAAGCTTTGGTGAAGAAGAGCTCTAAAAGTTGCCTATGGGATGTGGGGAAGATGAACTCGTGTGTATTATGTGAAATATCCCGTCACTGGTTCTGTTTTGAACTTTAAAAATCAGTGGGCAAAAATGCTCTATGCGATCGCGGAGAAGGAATTGCGATCGCATAGGGTAAAGGGGAGTAAAACATTGCGATTGCGTAAGGTACGTTGCGAACGCATAGAGGAAAAACATGAGCAGTCCAGGTTTGGACTTTAATGAAGTGCAAACGCGGAGTAGGAGTTGCGTTCGCATTGAAGGAGCTGGCAAACCTATGCGATCGTGGAAGAGTTTATGCGATCGCATAGAACAAATGTAGGCACCTGGAAGACTACACTATGCGATCGCATAGAACTAAATACCAGAACACCAGAACTGAGATTTCAGCAATGTTTCCAAGTCTAAAACCATCTTGAAACACATCCGAATCACTCTCGAGCCCTCGGGGCTCCTAACCAAATACACACGCTAACTCAACCACATCTTACGAACTTAACCGTGCGATTAAATCGCCAAAATAAGATCATAAACGAGGAATCAAACCTCAAAATCATCACTTTTCAACAAACTTCATAAACTTTCAAACTTGAGTTTTAGGTCCAAAACACGTCAAATGATGTCCGATTTCAACCAAATTTCACAGAAAGCGCTTAAACTATATATAAGACTTGTACCGGGCATCGAAACCAAAATACGAGCCCGATACCACAGTCTTTTAATCAATTTTCATTTCCAATTTCCTTAATAATTTCAAAAAAATAATTTCACAAAAAAATTCTTTCCTTGGGCTCGGGTCCTCATATTTTGATTTCGGGCATACGCCTGAGTCCTATATTTTCCTACGGAACCTCCGGGACTGTCCAATTACGGGTCCGGGTCCGTTTACCCAAACTATTGACCCAAGTCAACTTTAATCATTTTAAAGCCACATTTTAAAAATTTTCAAAGAATTTAATAGATAAGCTTTTCGGCTATGCGCCCGGATTGCGCACGCAAATCGAGGCAACTACAAATGAGGTTTTCCATGCCTCGGAAGCACGGAATGAAAGAGAAAACAGGTGATGACTCTTTGGATCGTCACATTCTCCACCTCTAAAACAATCGTTCGTCCTCGAACGGACAAAAGAAAGAAGTATCTGAGTCGGAAAATAGATGAGGATAACGGCTCTGCATATCAGACTCGGACTCCCAGGTCGATGTCTTAGGAGGTTGACCTCTCCACTGGACATGCACTGAAGGAAAACTCTTTGACCTCAACTGTCGAACCTGCCGGTCTAGAATAGCTACCGGCTCCTCCTCATAAGACAGATCCTTGTCCAACTGGACAGTACTGAAATCTAACGCGTGAGCTGGATCGTCGTGATACCTCCGAAGCATTGATACGTGAAACACCGGATGCACGGCTGACAAGCTAGGCGACAAGGCAAGCATATAAGCCACCTCTCCCACACGATCGAGAATCTCAAATGGAACAATGAACCTAGGGCTAAGCTTGCCCTTCTTCCCAAATCTCCTCACGCCCTTCATAGGCGATACTCGGAACAAGACGCGCTCACCAACCATGAAAGCTACATCCCGAACCTTGTGATCTGCATAACTCTTTTGCCGTGACTGAGCCGAATGAAGCCTGTCCTGAATGATCTTGACCTTATCCAAGTCCTCATGAACTAAATCTGTACCTAATAACCGAGCCTCTCCTAGCTCGAACCATCCAACTGGAGACTGACATCGCCTACCATACAATGCCTTATATGGAGCCATCTGAATGCTTGACTGGTAGCTGTTGTTGTAGGTAAATACAGACGTCTCCATACTGATCCCTCAAACTCTACTAAGTTTAGTGACTCAGGGGAACCGCAAGCTAGAATGATAATAAGGTGGCGACATGGAAGTCAAAAGAAAGAAAAAACTATATTAAGATAAAATTTGAGTTGTTACGTTGATTAGGATTAAGAGGAAATGTAATTTGAAGGAATATCTTTCAACATTAGTCTTAAATCTAAGAAAGCATAACTTTTTGGTGAACAACCTTTGTTTTGGAGTCATCATGTTTTTTTGTTTTCCTTTCATTTTTATCCTTTTAATAATATATAAAATATTATTACAGCATTAGCATCTGACTTCAACTATAGCTTTTAGTCTTCATCTTCCTAATGCTAAGTGAATTCCACTTCCCATAGCCCTTCCAACTGTCTTGGACTCAACAGCCCGTTTGGCCAAGTTGTCAAAATCTGCTTATTTTTGAAAAGTACTTTTTTTCAAAAGTATTTTTTTTCATAAGTACTTTTGAAAAAAAAACGTTGCTTGGCCAATTCATTTTTAAGAAGTACTTTTTGCAACATTTGCTAAACAAATTCTGTTTGGCCAATCTTAATAAAAAGTACTTTTGAGTGTCAAATACTAAAAAGAATAGTACGAATGTCTTATAATTCTTTAAAGAGAAAAATAAAATCAAATATTTATTGTAAGAGACTTTTCATATTATTTATTGAATTTAATTAAAATATAAAGCATAAAATAAACAAACATATTACAGATTTAAATTAATTTTACATATATAGTTATACTAAAGCATATATTATTATCTAGTATAATTACTTAGGGATCGTTTGGTTGCCACTTAGAGTTATGCAGGTATTAGTTATACATGTATTAGTTATGCAGGTATTAGTTATGCAGGGATAAGTAATGCAGGGATTAATTATGCAGGTATTAGTTATGCAGAGATTATTTTTTTGAATGTTTGGTTTGCAGTATTAGAAATTGATATACATTATATAAATTTTAAAGTAAAACGCTTATTTACAACTATACCCCTAGCCTTCTTTTGCATTGTTTTTTTCTCTCTTTCCATTTATGTAGGAAACAATTTAGTTAGGAACTTTGGGTGTTACTTTCACTTCTTCGTCATACTACTGAACTATGTGAAGTTTAGGCATATTTGATTTTCACTTCTTAGTTTTGGTATTTTTATTTTCTAGTGGCTTCTCCAGTTTGCTTTTGCTAGTTTGTTATTTAAAAATGAGAGAAGACAAGGTATATAGTTGGCAAGTGAAAGCAAGTGAAAGCAAGTTGACGCACTACTAGAAAAACATCAGTTTGTGACCGAATTTTCTGACCGAAATGAAGTAGTCGCTAATGGGACTGCTTTTGCGACCGCATTGGTCGGAAAAAAATTGAATTTTTATTACTTATTTTGAAAAAGTAAAATCGACTATTATTTTGACAAAGGCAGTGGGAAAACATCGCGCCAATTTCCTGCCTTCACTTTTGCGACCGATTCAGTCAGACATTAAAAAATTAAAAATATCATGCTACCCGTTAAGCGACTATTTCGGTTGCAAAACTAAAATAAAAAATAATAAAAGAATATTAAGTGAGTTTGTGACTAAGATGGTCAGTAATATTAATTTAATATTTCACAACAAAACCCTATTTTTCCAATTTCATTATCTCTCTCTGCTCGACTGCCTCTCCCTCTCTGCTCGACCTTCTTCAATCTCTCCTCCCAGGTAAATCACTAATCACTCACTAAGTTTTTATTTCCATTTTTATATCTCAAATCCGTCAGTTGAATTCGGGGGTTTCTCAAATCCATTTTTTTATCAGTTGCAAATTTAGGGGTTTCTCTTTTGAGGTCGCAGAACCCAATTACTTTGCTGAAATTCGAGGTACGTTTGATCAAATCCCTCATGATTCATTTATTTGTGGTTTTTCTTGTTTTGTTCCGTATTTTTGAGTTGTTAAGTTGCTGTGTATTTGTTCTGCCTCTGTCAACAATAGGCTGTCTGTGGTTCTTAGCCCCGAGTTTTATGAATTGCCTACATTATCCACTGTACTGGAGCATATATATGAAGGTTTAATAAAATATAGCTCAATGACTAGTATAGAAAAGGAATTTGTATCGTCGTCTTCTTTTTTAGTTGAGAATCTGGTAGGGATAAAGAGTTTTAGTTTGTTTTGGTTATTGATGTTTGAGACATTATTAATTGTTGTAGTTGGATGTTTAGACTTGGTAATATTAACACTTGACTATGATTGTAATATTTTAGACTACATTGAATGGTGCTAGAATGTTTAACTCTTTTTGGATGTTTTAGTTACAAATATTTATGTTTTGTATTTTATGGATTTGATTAGTTGCAATGTTGGATTTATTGGTTAGCATGGTAGATTAATTGGTTGTTGTATATTTGAATTGGTAGGTGGTATTGCTTTAAAAGAGCCAGAATTTGGTCAAAAATTCCTAGTTTTCTGAGCAAAATGCGTCAAAATATTTCAGATTCAGGAACATCTGCGACTACTGTAGTCGAAAATACAAACAAATAAATAGTTTTAAATTAAATTTTGCGACCACGGTAGTCAGAATAATAAATAAATAAATAATTTTAAATTAGATTTGCGACCACAGTAGTGGAAAAAATTAAATAAAATTAATTATCATTATAATTATATATACTGTTTGCGACCGAAGTAGTGAAAAAGTTTATTTAAAATTAAAATTAAAATTAAATTATTTGCGACCCCGTCAGTCGGAAAGTTTGCGACCGCGACAGTCGGACAGTTGGCGTCATTTATTAGTCATTTTATTTTTTAATTTGCGACCGCTGTAGTCGCAAATTACCGACCGATTCGGTCGCTAAACTTTTCAGACCAGCTATTTAGCGACTACGATATTTCGGTCGGAATGTAGTCGGAAATTAGTATTTTTTGACCGCATTGCGACCTTTTTTGGCAGTCGCAAAACAGCTATTTTCTAGTAGTGATGGGTTGGCAGAGAAATAAGGAAGGCTTATGTGTAAAGTGATCGGGGTAAATTTGTTATTTTAGTATTTTATCCATGTATTACTAATACATGTATTAGTTATCCCATCTTCTACCCCGCATAAAATAATACACAGATTGACATGTATTATTTATGCATTATTGAAAAATGTCAACCAAACATGGTATTAGTTATGCAGAATTTTATACAAAATAACTATTGCCTACCAAATATGGTATAAGTTATGTTACCCCTTATACATGTATAACTTTTCTATAAACAGCTACCAAACGACCTCTTATTGTAACATGATGATTTGAATCATCAAAATACATCATTCAACATGAATTATAAGTCTATTCCACAAATTACCATATATTAATAACCTACCATGAAATAATAAGTAAAATCACTCACACATGATAATATTTCTCAACAATTTTATTTCTACGTATATTACACAATGCCTCCATATTAGTAGAAGACTTGCTTTGTATTTCTAAAGGAATATCAGAAGGCCCATATCCTTTCTCAATCTCTGCAGTAATGTCTTCATTTAAATGAATGAGTTGTTAGATTTTGTGAAATTTCTCGAGTTCCGAGGCGCAGACCCGGATGTGATTTTTGGTTGAATTTGGGATTTTATCTAGGATTCGATCTTTATCATTTGGAATTGCTTCTTTGGCTTAATTTGATGTATTTGAGTTGCTCTTGGATAGTTTTGAGCTGTTCGGAGGTTGCTACGCGCGTGATGTAATTTTTGGCGCATCGCTTAGCTTGCTCGGTATTGGAATTTTGGCTTGTTCAAGGTAAGTAACTTGTCTAAACTTAGTGCTAAGGCTATGAAACCCCTAATTATGTGCTATATGATTGATGTTAAGGTGACGCACACGCTGGCATTGTCACGACCCAAAATTCACTAAGAGTCGTGATGGCGCCGGACATCGCTGTCAGGCAAGCCAACCATAACACTCAATTAAATTCTCATTGAATAATTGTGAAAACTACGATTTTTCTTTCAATATGGCTAGTAAAAGATAATCCTTACAAATAAACAAAGAATATTTAGAAGTTTATTACAGAATACTCCATAGTCAATCCAGAACTCGGTGTTACAAGTGGATGAGCAATTTCTAAGGAATCAAATAAGGTACAATAACTGTTCGGAACACAAATTGGACAGAAAGTAAATACAGTGCTGAGAGAGACTATACTAGCTGCGGGTTACCTCGAGAAATACAACTCACCAAGTCTCCATATCATCCATGCTGCTACGCTCAGTAGGCCACCAGAAATACCTGTACCTGTACAACAAAATGCACAGCAAGTGTAGCATGAGTACACAAAATAACGTGTACTCAGTAAGTATCCCACCTAATATCGAAGAAGTAGAGACGAGATGGAAACTTCGACACTTACTAATGGTCCAATAATAATAATATTAATGCGATGAATCATGGAATTATTAAGAACGACAATAAATTCAAATGGGTCACAAAACAGGTAAAAAGTTCCTTTTTATTAAAAGTCTCCGGATTCATAATCCATTAATTTAAGGATTATCTCAAGTCGGGGAGGGTAGATATCAATATCAATAAACATCAAGGAAGGCAATACAAGCATCCGCAACTCATGCAGAGTTCGTACGACCCTATCCAACATAAATGTAAAATGTGCATTACCATGGGTCGAACGACGGGAACCATAGATGCATCTATTACGCCGCTTGTGAATCATACATGCGCCGCGGTCAAATTTAAATAAACAATTACCTTGCTCGCGAATCATCTATGCGACGTAGGTACACATAGAAATATATGCTCAAACAGCAAATTAAGAATTTATCGGGAAACATTTATCCAAATAAAAGCCAATTCTCTTTTAATGATTTAAGAAAAAGAAGTTTAATTCTCTTAGAAATTCATTTACCAATTCGATAGGATTTAAGAAATTTAACTATCGATAAGATAACAAATATTACAAGTATAGCATGCTTTTGGATCCTAGACTATCCGGACTTACACATATTAGTAGCTACGCACGGACTCTCGTCACCTCGCGTGTACATAGCCCCCACAAGTAGGAGCACATAACTAATTATTTCACCTATGAGGATAATTCCCTCTTACAAGGTTAGAAAGGAGACTCACCTCGCTCTAAAGATCCGTAACCGACATTCCACGCCCTTCCGAAGACTCGAATTGATGCACAATGCTCCAAAACTAGCCAATAATCATGCAAACCCATTAATATAATTTTAGTTACCAATTACGATCCAATTTATAACAAATTCCTAAACCCGATCGATAAGTTGACAAAATTGCCCTCCGGCCCACATGCCCGGATTTCGAAATATTTCAAAGATAAAGTTTACCCATAACCTCACGAACTCAAATGTATAATCTACTCTCAATTTCATGTCCAAAATCGTGGTCAGAATCCAAGAATATCAATTTTCTAGGTTTCCCTCAAAACCCAAGTTCCTACCAATTTTCATGCTAAAATCCGTAACAAAACCGTAAATTTAACTCATAAGGGATGGAATTAACTTACCTCATTCTTGAATGGTGAAATCCTCTCCTGGAGCTCTCCAAAAATCACCCAACTAGAGTAAAAATAGAGGAAAATCGCCAAGACCCCTGATTTAAAAGAACCTTACTGCCTCCAGCGATACCGCACCTGCGGTCACACAACCACTTCTGCGGTTCCGTAGGTGTGGCCCCTCTACCGCTCTGGCGGTTTCCCTGGGGCTCCCCTTTCCACTTCTACGCCTCAACACCTGCAGGTGCAGTCCTTTATTTTGAGCACAAAATCTCATCTGCGGCTCTTCTTGTCACTTGTGCGGCTCCGCACCTGCGGCCCAAGTCTCGCAGGTGCGGTTACACCAGCAACCAAAAACTTCAGCCCTTCCTCCAAGTTCCAATTCGATCCGTTAACCACCTGAAATCCCCCCGAGGCCCCTGGGATCCCGTCCAATCACACCAACCAGTCCCAAAACACATTACGGACTTGCTCGAGGCCTCAAATCATATCAAACAACGCTAAAACCATGAATCACACTCCAATTCAAGCTTAATAAACTCTAAAATTTCAAACTTATACTTTCGGTGTTTAAACCTATCAAATCACGTCCGATTGACCTCAAATTTCGCACCCAAGTCATATTCGACATTACGGACCTATTCCAACTTATGAAATTGGAATCCGAACCTGATATCAAAAAGTCAAACTCTCTGTCAAACTTCTCAAAAACCTTCAAATTTCTATCTTTAGTCAAATGATTTCAAAATGACCTACGGACCTCCGAATTTATTTCCAATCACTCTCCCAATACTAGAATCACCATACGGAGCTATTCCCAGACTCAGAATCTGAAACGGATATTGATAACACTAAAATGGATTTCAACCCAAACTTATGAGATTCTTCCTAAATGCTTACTTGCACAATAGGCACCGAAACATTCCTGGGTATTCCAAAACACAATCCGAATATACGCCCAAGTTCGAAATCATCATATGAACTTGTTGGAACCTTTGAATCCTGATTTCGAGGTCGTTTACTCAAAAATCCAACATTAGTCCATTCTTTCAACTAAAAGCTTTCGAAATGAGAATCATCTCTCCAAATCAACTCTGAACTTCCTTGAATTCAATTTCGACCATACGCATAAGTCATAATACCTGAAATGAAGCTGCTCATGGCCTCAAATTGCTAAACGACGTGCTAGAGCTCAAAACGACTGGTCGGGCCATTACAGGCGTGCACCTTGTGAATTGTGCCTCTGTTGTTTTCATGGCACTGTTTATTGGCCCTATTTTGTTGATATTTGTGTTTTCACCATGTGATTAAGTAATTGAGCTGTCAATCATGCTAGATATAATATTTAATATTTATGATGATATTTTTAGAACACATAGTGGTCGTTTCTTACTATCATCTCACTAACTTTATTCATATTTCGTACTCAGTCATATTCATGCATTCATATCATATCTCAGTCTTAGTTGTTGTTTATTGATACATCATATCATTGTTGTCAGGCTAGTTTCATGAGATTGTGAGCCTGTGAGTGAGACTGGAGAGATTGATGACTGAGTGAGGCCGAGAGCCTGATTATGACTGAAAATTATGGGATCGGGCTGCATGCTGCAGCATGTTGTATTGATTTATGCCTGGATCTGGCTTATGATAGTGCTTAGGATGTAGGAGCCCCTTCTAGGTCTGGAACCACCCTCAGTGAGCGTGGTTGATTATATCGAGGGATAGATCTTCCTTGGACATGGATCTTGTCCAAAGCATTTATATACTTGGGGATGGATCTTCTCCACGGGGCCAGATTGGCCTCCTTCGGTACTGAGTGACTGATCAGTGATTTATATATTCCAGGATGGATCTTTACTAGGCCATCTTGCCATACAGTACCGAGTAGTTGGGCTTTGATGAGTGGAAAATGTGAGACAGTGAGATTGAGTACTCCGAGAGTATGAGTACATGATCTATCTCTGAGATACATGGCATTGGCATGCACACATGACATACAAGCATAGAGATGCATTTTTGTCATGACCCAAAATCTAACCATGATCGTGATGGAGCCTATCGTGTTACAAGGCAAGCCTATTTCTCAAAATATTACTACTAATTAATTTTAAGGATTTAATAAAATAATACCAACATTTAAATTTCTCATAAACTAAATCAACTATAATTATAATTAATATAAAAATATGAAAACGAGTCCCAAACATCGGGATGTCACTAAGTCATGAGCATCTAAAACTATGAACTAAGATATATAAACTATCTAATTGTCCAAAAGAAGAAATGAAAAAAGGAGTAATAAGGTCCTGTGGAATTAGAAGCTACCTTGTAATCTCCACAAATAGTCAGCATGAACTCAACTATCGCTGCACTCTAATCACCCGGATGTGCACAAAAAGTGTAGGGTGTAGTATGAGTACAACCGACTCAGTAGTAATAGAAATAACTAAGGAACTGAGTAGTAGTGACGAGCTAACTAAAATAGACCAATTATTTATTTTCACAATTTAAAAAATAAATAAATAAATAGGTAAATTCCATAACTCAGTAAATGCTACAAACAAATTTAACAGATAAATGCAGCAATAACAAAAATAAATACAACATCACCGCAGTGTCACTCCATCACTCATCACTCGCACTTAACACTCAACACAATCAAAACACTCAACACTCTACGCTCACTAGGGGTGTGTATAGGCTCCAGAGGGCCTCCCAAAGCCTAAGCGCTAAGCACGAACAACTCATGTGCTATCATATCAATACCTGGATCCGCATGGTCAACTCACGTGCTAAGCGGACAACTCACATGCTATGGTATCAATACCTGGACCCGCACGGTCAACTCACGTGATACGCGGGCAACTCATGCACTATGGTATTAATATCCTCACAACCAGGCCATCATATCAATATTTAGATCCGCACTGTCAACTCACGTACTATGCAGGCAACTCACGCACTATGGTATCAATACCTGGACCCGCACGGTTAACTCACGTGCTACGCAGACAACTCACGCGCTATGGTATTAATATTATCACAATCAGGCCATCGATCTCACTCAATCATGTACCTTACTAGCTTCACTATCATCAACAAATAAGGGGCCACAACCCACATCAAGTATCACATCATATTAGCAAATAATAGAGACGGAGGTAAATATGTACAATAATTTTTATAACTGAGAATAATTAATGTGATCATGAATAAAGCCTAAGCATGATCCCTAACATAAAGGCAAACAAGTTCAATAACAAGTAAATACATAATCACAGATAATAACCATTAGACCTCATAGCCTCACAGGACGAACCAAGTCTCAATCCCTCGCAGTGCACATCCACACGCCCGTCACCTAGCATGGGTATCACCACCAAACAATTACATGATATCAATTTCTCCGGGTTTATACCCTTAAAGCCAGAGTTAAAACTGTTACTTACCTCAACACCGTAAAATCCTACTCCAGGATGCCCTCGTCTCTGGATTCGGTCTCCAAAAGCTCTGAATCTAACCATAATCAGATTAATACCATCAGTATGTGCTAAATAATCCAATTCCATAATAAAAACTACAAAATATGTCAAATATCCGAAATTGGACAAAAATCGAACCCCGAGAACATCCTCGGAATTAGTCAACAATGGCAGAATCAAAACCTTCATCCTCTCTCGAGTCTAACAATATAAAATTTATCAAAATTGGACTCCGTTTGGTCAAATCCTCACTTAAAACTCTCCAAAACTCAAACCCTAGCTCCCTCAATTTCACTTTGAAATCATCAATCAAATCCTAAAAATGAAGATAGATTCATTAAATATAGTCAAAACCGAGTAAAGAACACTTACCTCAATCCCTATGGTAAAAATCGCCTCCAAAATCGCCCAAATCCGAGCTCCCCAAATGACCGAATGAACAAACCCTAGTTTTATATATTTTTCTGTCAGCTATTCTGCCTCGTTTCTCGTGCCAAATGATCCCAAAATCACTTTTGATGCATGCAATGGATTCCTTGTGAAATTTTAGTCAAGTTAGGCTTTTGAATCACTCAATTTGACCTTATAATGAATGAGATATATATGTTTTAATATTTACAAATAGTGTAGATTTTTAAATACACTGTTAGTGGCAATTCTGCAATTCATCTGAAAAATTTAGCAACCTAATTCTTAGTAAAATAACCATAAAATTCTCATACGATGTCCAGATTCGGCGATTCTTTCTGCAACGGGTCCGTAATTACGATACATAACTAATGCTTCAACCAAAAAGGAAACGAGGCTCATTTGTTTAATATGATATCATTTATACTTGAAGAAACGATGTTGAAACATAAAAAAAACAAGTGCAACACAACCCAAACCTATCCAAAACTCAACCGAGGTCCTCGGGACCTCAACCAATAATTCCAAAAAGTCATATATCACTACCTGAACCTAGTTGAACCTCTAAAACTCCCAAAATAACAAAACACCAAATCAATCTCGAATTGAAGCCTAAGAACTTCTAAACTTCCAACTTTCCCCAATTTAAGCCTAATTCTATCACGGACCTCCAAATTACATCCTGGATAAAGTCCTAAGTCTAAAATCACCCAACAAATCTAGTCGAATCATAATGATCCAAATCCGAATTCGTTAACTCATAAGTCAACTTTCGGTTGACTTTTCTAACTTAGCTTTCTAACTAAGAGACGAAGTGTTAATTTCACTCCAAAACTACTCCGAACCCAAACCTACCAACTTGATACAACTCAATACAGCTGAAAAACACACAAAGAAGCATAAATAGGGGAAACGGGGCTAAACTATTAGAGCGAACGACCGAGTTGTTACAATTTTCATCATGTTATACGGCATCACATCATTCATGACCTTTTAAACATATTGATATATGGGCGTAGAGAGGTATTTTGCACTTGCTATCTAGAAAGAAAAATGAAACATCTTATTTATTGTGAAAAAGGACTTTTGGAAAAATTTATAGTATTCAAACTATCTCATATTTTACGATAATTTTGGTAAAGGATTTGAGTTTTTACTAATATTCTTGAAAAGCGGAGCTATTTTCAGAAAAAACTGTGAAAAAGCCGAGCATCTTATCTTTGAGATATTTTCTTATTTATATGCTTTATGTTGTTATGAATTATTGTTGGTTATTGGTGTTGGACCCGACCATGTTCCAGCTTGTCACTACTTTCAACCTAAGGTTAGGTTTGTTACTTATTGACTACATGGAGTAAGTTGTACTGATACTACACTTCTGTACCTTGCGTGCAGATGTTGGCTGCCGTTGTTGCTATGTTCGATGGGAGCTGGATTTGAAAATATATCTGCGTCCCTGTTGTAGTTTCCTCTTGTTCATGGTAGCCTTAGATTTATAAAAATTTGTTTTTGTACTTTTGAAACAAATGATGTATTTATTTCATATCGGCTTTTTAAACTCTATTCTTAAAAACTCATGATTTGTCCTACCAGTCCTTGGAAAATGCATAAAAATTCAGTTAACTTCTCTATTTAATTATTTGATTGAATTCATTGGAATTGGATAGTTATTAGTTGTCTTACCTAATGGTTTGGGTTAGGTGCCATCACGACTAGTGGATTTGGTGTCATGATAGATTGGTATCAGAGCTCTAGGTTCATAGGTTCTATAAGTCAGGAGCAAGTGTCTAGCAGAGTCTTGCAAATCAGTATGATTGAGAGGCTACAAGACATTTAGGAGATACTACCTATCTTTCTTTCCTTATCGTACGATATTAATTCAGCTTGAAACGTAACTCTTTGAATTCCTTCCACGCATTTGTATGCACACATGAGCGCTCGGCATCAGCTGTGCATCGACGGATTGTGATTCCATAGATGAGGTGCGAGATATGATTTCTGTGTGCTGATGATGGGCTAGTCTGGAAGACTTGAGGCTGGATTTTGACTGTAGCCGAGCTCGAGGATTTCAGTTGTGTGAGCACGTGCTTCTGGATTTATATATCTGGTGGTGTCCCTATTAGTGGGATTCATGATTGGATGACTATGTGGTGAGTATGATATGACTGCGATATGTGTTCAGATTGTTCGAAAGTGACGAGAATAGTTTACTTGAGATATAGGAAGGACTATTAGGTGTTTGGTTTCTATCTTAATACGACACATAGTCTCGAGTTATGAGTGTATTAGAAGATCTTTCATGTTGATTCAATTGTGGAACGAATTAGATTCTCGTGTTTTATTGTTGAGATCATACTCAAGAAGATTCAGTAATTGCATAGTAGTTGTAACTGTGGAAGGGTATAAAGAGATATCAGTTTCAGGCAAAGCATGTGGTTTATAACCTGTGAGGTAACCTACGAATGTATAATTTTGTGATGTTGTGTGGAGGATTTATTTTCTACCAGTGGGTTATAATTGTGTGATTTGAGATATATTATATGGGTTGTGTTACACGAGCTTATGAAGGATTTAGTTGAATTTCAATGCGGGATTCTAGCAGCAACATGGTATGGATATTGTAAGTTATGAGATGCTTTATTCCATGGCTTTGAGCCAAGTGGGGGAGTATGCTATCGACGGGTTGATTGCATGGTTATGTGTTGAATTGGTTTCAGTTTGAGGTATAACAGTGAACCGGATATGATATGTAGAGGTTGAGTTCGAGAATGATTCAAGTAAGGAAATTTCTTGATATGGATTGTATTCCACTCAATAGGTATATGAGAATCATGGGATAAAACGAGTTTGTTATCCGTGACTGATGTAGTGTGCTGAGAGTAGGGGTTTACTGGGTTGCTTAGAGGTTTGAATTACTTCTTAGGGCGTGGGTGTGCAAATGGAGCACAAGTCGTTCTGTCCGTTTGGTCGGTTTGATTGAGATTTGAGTAGAGTGGATGAATCTCTAGAATGGTTCTAATGAATTCAAGATTGACATGTGGCAATTGAGAATTTTCAAGATTGGTATATGGCTAGAAACTGAGATTTTCATTTGATGTTGTCGAGACTTGTGGCATTTTTATATACACGTGGATTCTACATATTAGTATCAGGAAGGTGAAGGAAAAGTTTTAGGTTACATAAGGTCTCTTTAGAGTGGATGTTTCGGTGGTAGTGCTTCCGGAAGGAACTCGGAGGATAAGACAGCTTGGTGGTAGGTTGGATCAGCACGATAATGGATATGATTTGTTCCTTGGGTGCTTATGATATGGTAGGATTTACAAATGTTTTGGTGGCAATGTTCTTGGGTTGGCAAAGTTTGTGGCTTAGCTGAGTAAGACGAATCAAGTTATAATAGCTCGGTTATGTGCAAATGGGTTTCAAAGACTTCTCGGTGGTCTCTACTACGGTTTGAGCCAGATATTTTCTGCTGGCGTGAGAAGCATGTGGTGTATCGTGATTTCTCCTTTATGAAATCAAACAGAAGGTCCTCAGCTAATTGGGTATGTAGTTGTTTGTGACTCGGAGTGGAAAATAACGGACAACACATTGAATGTTTTCTCACAAGTACCACGAGATAAAACTCACATAGGTAAGTGTACACTACACATATGTCAAACAACAAGAATGCCGCCAAGCCATCACAAATCATCACAATAAATCTCTGACATAGCCCACCTTGTCTTGCTACATGTGCAATAGTAAAGTAAATGCCTGCCTTGTCTCACCACACGTGCATAATAATGTTCCCACCTTGTCTTGCTACATGCACAACCCCCCCTCCACACACACACAGACACACACACACACACACACACACACACACACACACATATATATATATATATATATATATATAAATAGATTATTTTATTTAAAATAATAAATATAGATATCTTATAATTAAATATAAT
>MU723965.1:22861-54746 GCA_026770625.1 Nicotiana glauca
CTATTTTGAATGTAAAAACTTATCATTTTTCTTTTTCATTGACAAACAAAATAAACTATATAAATATTTTTTATTTTATTTTATTTTTTTAAAAAAAAATCAGGCAGAGTTTCGACACTACTTGGGCATTGTGGTTTGTCTTCCTAAAAATGAGTAGTTATCTCTCTACATTATTATCATTATTACTATTTGTCATTCCCCCCCTCCCAATATTCAAAAGCCGGTCAGCATGCAAGTATGAAACAAATAATTGCGTAAAACAAACAGGATGCAGCAGGATGGTCTTTTTCATTTCAGGTTGCCTGTCCTAGACGGAGCCAACCCCTGTGTTTAGTCCCCTAAGTCAAATGCAACATGACGCAAATAAGCGTTCCTACTAGGGATCCGGCATGAAGTCATGTTATTCTAAGTTCAAAACCTGAGCATGTGTTCTAGACTTTGTACCCGAGCGGACAACTCGAGTCGAGGAAGGAGCTCCTTTCCGGGAACCAAAAGGCCAGCCGACTTAGAAACTTTACGAGCCTCTTTCTTATTTCAGGGTACGACACTAACAAAATAGGGAGTCTCAACCAGTAAGCACATCCCCGGAGGTAAGAAGAGAAGGTTTCAACATAGTTTATATGTACAGTTCAAATAATATTAAAGCGGTAAAAAGCATCATTTTGCACATTAAGCATAGATCATATGAAAATATCAGATAATAAAGCCAAAATACAATAATTTATCATAAGCTCGAATTTCTAACCCTGAACCAGTGGTTCTATGTAAGTAAATAAGTCCCCAGCAGAGTCGTCAGAGCTGTCACACCTCCTTTTGGCGCTACTACACCCCGCGAAGGGATGTGGTAAGGGGAGTTATTTCCAACTTAAAGTGACAATCGAAACGAGATTTGTTTATTAAAAATTCAGAGTCGCCACTTGGGAGATTAATGGTATCCCAAGTCACCGGTTGAATCCCGAATCAAGGAAATTATTGACTCTGTTTAACAGTCCGCGATCCAGAAATCTGAGTAAGGAATTCTATTAACCCGGGAGAAGGTGTTAGGCATTTCTGGGTTCCGTGGTCCTAGCACGGTCTCTCAACTGTCATATTTAGATTATTTATATGATTTTACAACATGTTTTAACTTATGTGCTTTTTAATAGTAATCCTCTTTTATTATATGTTTATTTTTAATAAGAACTGCAACGTCGTGAAAATTTATCTCGAACCACGTCGCACCAGTGCACCCATGGTTGTCAACACATTTCGACTCCGTTGAGATTTGGATTTGGGTCACATAAATTTGCACCCGTATTTAGGAAGGTAATATTATTAACATATTCGCCTAAGGCAAATACGCGTTTTTTTTTGGGGGCGACCGTGAAATTTACTAAATGGTCCTCCCAAGATCTAAGTATATTTTTAGCATTTACTGAGGGCCACGCATTTTATTTGGCGAGGCTCGTCTCATTTTATTAAAGGCCAATCCTAAGTGACTATAATTTTCTATTTTTATTTTTCTCTAATAAAGAGAAAAGTCTTAACTAATTAATATCATTTGATAGTTATTACATTTGAATCCATGAACCTATACGGCTACCAATTCTTAACCATTTTTGGACTTTGAAAGCAGACCCTATAAAAGATTATTAATCAGGCGTACCCAAAAGGGAAAGCCAATCATGGGCCTGGGCTAAAAACGTGATTGCAGGCAACCGTTTGGGCCTGACAGTGTCAAACAAATCGGCCAAGATTATTAATTTAATTTAACTAGAAGAACGTTTTTAAGCTCAAGTCCCTATCAGTTATGTGAATTCAACTAAACAGACATCAATTACAATTCAATTTAACAAAGTAATTTACTAATCCAACTGTTTGCCTGTTTTCTAACTTTTATACTGAAGATCTAAGTGGTTACTTTATTTACAGTTTGAAGTTTCAAATCCGGAGTCAAATATACTCATGACACACGATGATTACAACTCTGATTTTATATCCAATGATATGAAAATTACTGTTTATGAATTTATCTATACAATTCTTAAGGTTATATCAAGGAAACAACAACACAGTTCACAGCCACGCCAATGTCTTACAATGTCCAGTGGAAACAGCTGAACAATCAATTCATATTTTTTTTCTAACAGCTTAACATGTCAATAACTTCAATTACTATTTTTGATCAATAAAGTAACAATGTAATCAGTATTGTTATAGTCCAGTTTAATTACAAATCAGGTTTGACTACCTAATAATTGTACACAATATAAAAGCTGAATTACATGAGTATTATATGCATTTAAACTAAATAAAAAAAAGGGATAAACAACTCTGAAATGGATCTAACAAATCATTTATGCTTGAACTTCCCAATTAACTTCAACTGACCCTTAGCACATTCTACAAAGGCCAGAAATGTACCTGGAAAGAATGCAACGAGGAAGAAGAAGAGAGGAAGGTCAGCAACAGTGTAGCAGCAATAGTACAGTAATCCACAACAGTTAACACGACAACATATAACCAGTTTCCAACAGCCAATACAGCAATAACCCACAACAAACAAACAGTCCAGAAACCCCAGTAGAATCAAACCAGGAATACCAACAGCGATACCAAACAAACAGACTCGACCAAGAGATGCAATGAAACAGTGTGTTTTTCTGATTTTTTTTTGTTCTTTAACACTCAAAGAAAAACAACTCTCAGGAACTTCACTATTTTCTGATTTCTGGTAGTAAAAGAAAACCAAACTTAATCAAAAGAGAAAATCCTCGAAAACTAAGGCTGAATCCCTCCCTATCAAACTCTCACAGTGTTTATGAGTGTATCTCAGTGTATACTCAGTGTATTTTCAGTATATTTTTCCTTTTTTCTCTCTATCAACAGAAGGTATCTTTTTCTCTATCAATCTCTTTTAAAACTGATCCCCTTCTCTGAATGTCTGTCTCTCTATTTAAAGACTAGAGCTAATCTCTTTTTCTTTCAAACCTTTCCCTTTCCAGCCTGTTTTTTTCTTAGCACACGCATCCTTAACCTTTTTATCATTAATCCCATGATTGTTTCTGATTTTACAACCTTACAAGCACTATTTTTTTTACAACTTTTCAGAGTGTATTTCTTTTATCAGTTTTTAAATCTAGAACCCATGTTCTTTCCTGCAGAACCAAATTTCCAGCTACTAAGAGCATTTCGAAAATTAGAAAACCCTTTCCATATTCCCTGACCTCATTATTTTATTGCATAAACATGGGCAGCATGATTTAATTTTCAAGAGTACCCTGACAGTCTTAATGAAATGGTGCCCATGATTTCTGTTTTCTGACCTTTAAGTGTTTTAAATAGTCATCCACCTAAATTCCTTGTTTAATTAGTGTATTAAATTCCCAACCCTTAGCTCCTGACAGGCCTTCAGTGATTTAAGAAAACAGGACAGGTATCGATTAACAGAGAGCTAATTAAGCTGGCTCCTAATCAACCACCAAACCGTAACAGCTATAATAAACTCACAACTAGACTCACACAATGATTCAATCAGGTTATTCTATCATTCAGGCATGTAAAACTAATCGACGACACCTATCCAGTCGACTATATGAATTACAATACATACAATAAATAGCAAACAAACCGAAGAAGTTGACCGAATAAAAGGTCTACTGAAGATGGACAGAATTGAAAGAAAAATAATAGAAAAATCAAACAAACTAAAACTAACACGTAAACAGATATTAGCAGAAACCAAACAAGGTGGAAAAAAAGAAAATAGCTCAGATACTTAAAAAAAAATAGAGTTGACCCAGGCTCGCACTTGAACTCGACCACTTTGAGGTCGAATAGAGTTTAATTGAAATGTTCTCAACTGAGAACACCTCAATTAAATTCTATTAGACCCTAAACCTTAATCGATTTGGACAGAAATCCTCATTTGGTTTTTCTAGGGTTCTTGAGGGCTCGGATTGGGGTTCGAGGAGTTAGGGCTTGATTCGAACCAAACTAGCTATGGTTTGGTTACGAGGGAGGCTAGGGAGGTGTTTGGGGTAAGTTTGGGGCCGGTTGGGATGGTTTGGTATTTTACTCGAATCTTTGATTGAAGATTCGAGAAACTACATCACGATTTGAATTAAACAGGGCATGGATTCGTGGAGAGGTGAGTTAGGAGGTTCAGGGGTGTTGGTTTGGTGGAGAAAAGGACCGGCGCCACCGGATTTTTAGGCGAGGGGAGGGGTGGCGGCTAGCTAGGGTTCTTGGGGCGTTTGGTTTGGATGAGAGAGACGAAGGGGAAGGGGTCGTTTGGGAATGAAAGGGTGACATGGGGTTTGGGTAGATTAAAATGTAATAATTAATTTGGGCCGTTGGATCACGAGAATCCAACGGCCAAGATCAGTCTCGCAATGAAACTGGGTCATTTTGGTTTAAGTGTGGGTCGGGTTGAGGGATAGGAGCGGATCGGGTCGTTTAAACGGGTAGGGGAGAGAGGATCTTGGCCATTGATCAAAATCAGATGGACGACTGTGATCGATTGGCAACGAAACGCATCGATTGGTTGTAAGACGATGTCGTTCGGGTGGCTTGGTCGACTGGCCGGTTGGGCCTGGATTAGGGTGTGACATTGGGCCTGGGTTGGCCATTTTGATTTGGGCCTGGTCCGATTTCCTTTAAATTTCATTATGTTTTCTTTTCTTTTTCCTTCTTTTATTTAATTAATAATTTAAAAACCAAAATTCTAAGTTAAATTATAAACTACAAAAAAAAAATCCTAATTAATTCTAAATAACAATTCATTACACACAATTTAAACACCAATTAAAATAGAACCACACAACTAAACCTTAAGCGCAAAGTATATTATATTTTTTTGATTTCTTTTTATTTTTGCAAAACAAAACCTAATTACTCTTAATTATAAAATTTATCCAAAAAGATGCAAATGCAACATATATATTTTTTGAATTTTATATTAACTTAAACAAATAGACAGGCACAGACCAAATGCAAATAATAAAAGAAAAACAAATAATATAAAAATCCACAAAAATCACACATAACACAACAATTATTTTATTTTGAATTCTTTGGGAGTGATTCGTGTGAGGCAAAAATCATGTTCTCACATATCTCAGATATGAACTCATGTACTCACACTCTCAAAGTACTCAATCTCGCAGTCACACACTTTTCACTTATCATGTTCAATCACTCGACATGCTCAGTCACTCAGTACTGTATATGGCCAATCCAGCCCAGGGAACATCCATTCCAAATATATATATTGCAACTGCCAGTCAATCACTCAATATTGTATAAGGCCAATCCAGCCCGAGGAAGATCCATCCCCAACTATAAATGATTCGGGAAAGATCATGCCCAAGGAAGATCCATCCTTCAATACAAATCTACCGCGCTCACGGGGGATATGTCCAGACTCCGGAGGGGCTCCTTCAGCCTAAGCGCTATATCAAGCCAATCATGACATAAATCAATGATACATATTGCGGCATACAACCAGATCCCATAAATATATATATCTATAAGGCTCGTTGTGGCGTGCAACCTAAGGCTCATTGCGGCGTGAAACCCGATCCACACATACACACACACACACACATCACTTTAGGGCTAGTTTTATGGAATTGTAAGCCCGAGAGAATGGAGAGATTGATGAATGAGTGTGGTCAAAGGCCTGAGACTAAAGTGATGATATGATATATCAATAAATAGCAACAGAGACTGAGATATAATATGCAATGAATAAATATTTCTGACTACGAAACTTTAATTTAAACATATAATTCAATAACAGATTTTACCATAGTGGGTCCCAATAATACCAACATATGCTAATAATTTGTAGCATGAATTATAGCTCAAGTATTCTAACACATTGAGTACAATAAAAATATTCGGAGAAGATATCTACATACTTCCATGGAATCGGCTAAATCAAAATTCACACGGTGCACACCCACATGTCCATCACCTAGCATGCACATCACCTCAACATAAATCACATTACTCGTAATTCAGGGATTCATACCCTCAACAACAAGTTTAGAAGTGTTACTTACCTCGAACACATCAAACCTAAAATCGAGCAAGTCAGATGATGCTCCAAAATTCCATACCACACGTACAAGCCATCGAACGGCTCGAAACTAGCCAAAATCAACTCAATACATCAAATAATGTTGAAGGAAACAAACTCAAATTTATAAAGGTCGAATCTTTAATAAAAGCCCAAAAATCATCCCAAAAGTCCAACCCTGACCCGTACCTTATCCAGCAAAACTCACAAAATCTGATAACCCATTCAATTACGAGTCTAACTACACTATTTTCACTCAAATTTGACTTGGAATCAATGTTCAAAACTCAAAAACTCACTCTATGAAATTTTAGGCTAAAACCCCCAATTTCTCTTTTGGAACCCTTAATCAAATACTAAAAACGAAGATAGATATATGATATAAAATAAAAAATAAGTATAGAACACTTACTCCAATTCATATAGTGAAAGTCGCCTAAAACATTGCTCAAATCCGAGTTCCCCAACTCAAAATATGACCAAATGAACTAACCCTTGGTACTAAATTTTTTTGCCCAATTTTCTGCCTCATTTTATGTTCCAAATGATCCTAAATCTCGCTTTTGATACCTCCATTGGATTTCTTATAAAATATTAGTCAATATAGGCTTTTGAATCACCCAATTTGGCCTTAAAATGAGGGAGATATGATGTTTTGAAGTTCTGAATGATGTTTGGAAATTTAAAGGATAAAAAAAAATGATATTTTCGTAATTATTTTACACCAAAAAATCAGCAACAAAAGAATTTCTGTTTGAGCACCCAAAAATATGCGTTTCAATCATAAAATACACTACGAACCTGATTGCAAACTCAAAACACCGAAAAGAGGTCATCTTGACCCGATATTGATCATGGTTCGACTCCAAATCCTTAACTTAACTAGTTCCTCAACCGATGATGCGAAATACACCTGAGCCCCTCAGGACCCCATTCAATCATACCAACCAGTCTTAAAACACAATACCAACTTATTTGAAACTTGAAATCACATCAAACAACATAAAAATGACGAATCGCACCTCAAATAAAAAAAGCGAAATACATAAACGGGCCTTTCAAGTTGTCCTCAACGGTCAGATAGACACCTCAACTGAGTCAATTTTCAATGAGACACTTCAAGTAACTATAAAGTGTATCAAGTAAATATCTGATCCAGTCAGGCCATATCACGTGTTTAAGAACCAATTAATATTTGACACGTGGCTAACAATAAAAATTAAAATCAAATCATATTTAATTTTAAAATAAAAGAGAACCACTGATCACCCCTTCGTCTAAACCCCTCCCCCCTTCTCACTCCCACCTCATCTGTTCTTCTTCCAAGCCCTCCCCCACTATGACTATTTATTCAAGAATTTATTTTGTAATTCAAATAAAACAACAATAACCCATTTCTTTTTGTTCAGCTTTTTTTATTTTTTTATTTTTGATTTAGTTACTTTTTTAGCTATTGAAATATATAACTCATCTGAGACAAAAAGAAATTATGTGTAAGCCAGATTTTTTCGTGGGAACAAAAAGGAATTTGTGCGCACAAAAAGAAATTGCGTGTAAGCGAGACAAAAAGAAATTGCATGGGAACAATATCGCAATGGAATTTGTGCGCACAAATTTTAGAGATTACTATCTTAGATCAGGGTGGGAGAGATATAATTTGGAAGAAACTTATTAATTGTTCTTGTTTTTCATCAATGGTGAAACTTGAAGAAGAAAGAAGTATGAAGATGAAGGTAAATGGGTCATTAAAATAAGGTTAATTTAAAAAAAACATAATTTTGAGGGTTTCACGCGCCTAGACAAGAGTAAAAAACACACACTTTGCCATGTCATCGTGAGGGGCTCATGAGACACACTTTAGCCGGTAAAAGGTGTCTCTCTGGCCATTAGTATAATTGAGGTGTCTATCTGACCGTTGAGGACAACTTGAAGGGGCTGTTTATGTATTTTGCCAATACAAAATCAATGAACTTTGAACTTTTAACTTCCAAAAATTGCGCCGAAACATACCAAATCAATCCGGAATGAACCTAAATTTTTCATACAAGTACCAAATTACATAATTAAGGTATCCTAATTCCCTAAACCACAATCCGAATCTGTATCCTCAAAGTCAACTCTCATTCAAAGCTATGAACTTTCCAAACCTTCAAATTTCTAACTTTCGCCAATATGTGCCGAAACCTTCTAGAAACATCCAAATGCAAATCCGGGCATACATCCGAGTCCAACATAACCATCTGGACCTAGAGGAGCCGTCAAAACTCCGTTCCGAGGTCAAATTCAGAAAATTCAAACTTGGTTAACTCTTCCAACTTAAAGATTCTTAGTTGAGAATCTTTCTTCCAAATTAATTCCGAATAACCTGAAAACCAAAACTGACTATTCACACAAGTCATGATACATCATGCGGAGCTACTCATTCTCTCAAACTGCCGAGTGAAGTGAAAATTCTCTAAACGACCGGTTGGGTCATTACATTCTCCCCCACTTAAATATACGTTCGTCCTCAAACGTTCCAAGAGTCATTCCAAAGCCATCAAATCGCCGTATAAACTTACCATGCACATACCCGGGGGTGATCCCATGTCACCCTTTATCCATATAAGCCTGACGACACAACCTAATTGAAGATCCTTAATTCTATCTTAGCCCATAAACCTTGGAATCTAATTTTCCAACATTCGGAATTTCCTATAAGACCCAAATCTCGCATCTATAAACTGTATAAGTCTAAATAAACTGCATCGAGCCTTAACCCTAACATAGATAGAATCACATGATATACCACATTACTCAAATGCTCATAGAAATAATTTCTAATTACCGTACATGCCTATAAATAAACAGGTACTAGTAATGAACCTTATATAAAAAAAACCTCGTTCTAAAACCTTCGTACACTGTTGATGATGAAAGAAGCACGCAGAAACTCGTAACCACATATCAGACCATCAAGTCATGGAACTCTCCCTCCTTCGATATAATCCAAAGCCACAACCTATGCAATTTGTGCAATTCGTGCACCAATAAGCAACAATCCAAATGTACTCAGTCAAATGACTCAAACGAGAGAACCATCCCGCAAGTTCAACAAGTACCACCACAATCGAAATTCTACGAACCCATCATAACTAGTAGAACCAAGATAGTGAATGTAACACAAAGGATCATATATTAACATAACCCTACTGCAATGTGTGACCCCATCCAAACACTGATCCATATGAAATACCTCAGGCCACACTGCTCAACATCAATAACCACGCGAAACTCAACATCAAGTACCCAAGGTGCATAACCCTAACATGGAGAAACAAATGACACAATGTCACACCAAACCGAAAGAACATAACCAATGCGCAATCTATCATGCATCACCCAAATACCCATCTCGCTCAAATTCCTCTATAAGGACCCGATAGAACCGCACCATGTGTGCATATAACCAATGAATCACAACCCCTTGTAGCATAGAAAGGTAACTCATAGAACATATCAGAACACGAATAAGCTCAACAATAACCGAATGCCACATCCCTCACAATGGCAGTACGGATTCAACCAATCCAATGCTGTGCAGAATACATATTCTTATTGGGCCTACTACTAGGCCCCAAATCAACTCTAGCCACCCACAATAGGTAAATAACCCTCCGAAAGTCCACAATGACTGAATCATAACACATACTATCATCTGGATAGCTTTAGGCACAACTTCACAATCCACAACCATGAAACAGCCTGCTCTTGAGAACTCCCAGTCTCCAAATCTAGAGAACACACAAATCACCATATATGATCCCAACTCCACCACTCAAATGTCTAATACATCTTTCATACACGATCATCCCATGAGGAATACTTATATAATTCTCCCGTTCCACATAGAAAAAATCTGAATATCACCAGTTGATTAACCAGGCGAGTATTGCAATACCAATGAAGCATCCGTAAGTCAAAACTCAGTGTGCCCTTCTGAAATGTACACTCTCTTCAAGCAATACCAAATAGTACTTTCATTTACCAAGTCATCTGAAACCATCTGTGTTGCCTAAGAATTCATGACCTTCCCTTCAAAACTGACCCGTGACCTTGAACACGCAAATGTTAACCCCACACAACATGCCGCATCAATAATGCCATCATATGAAAAATATGAGGATTTCGTAATCAACCCTGAGTCACAAGCAGAGTATATACCCGATTAGTTGGAAACATTCCATTGATCATATACACGAGAAAATTACAATACCAACATGCTCCTCATGCTGGTAGGAAACACCCACCTCAAACTGTGATAGAAATCATTGAGATCTTTGGAATCCATTTACACATAACCAAGCTATTAGAACCGAATCCCTCTAACTCAATTAAGCCATGCAGGTCATCAAACCAAAGAGCATTGCCACAAAATACCTATAGAGATTCACCACATCATAAGTACCCCAAGAACCGATCATACTCACTACCGTATTGATCCAACCTACTACCAAACTATCATATTTCTCCGAGATCCTTCTAAATTAACCTCAAGGTGACACTTCTCTTGCCAATACACCACAATACTTAAACCAAAACTCACCCCACGAGATCCTAAAATAAAATCGCACCACCCTAAGGCCTATAAGCCGTTGTATTTATTCTTAAGCACCCAAAAGTGCCACAATCGACACACCCATTCTGAAGTGACCTTCTATGAATCTAAAGCCATTTCTTTACCTTCCTGATATTGAAATTTAAAATCCATAAAGATATATAAATACCATGAGTCTTGAAAACATCCAATGCAAATCTCAGATTCTAGCCATATACCAATCTGAAATTCTCAACTACGACATATAAATCTTGAATCCATTAGAACCATTCTCGAGAGTCATCCACTCTACTCAAATATCAATTGCACCGCCTTAAACGGGACAAATGACTTGTTCCCCATTAGCACGATGACACCCAAAGAAGTAACCCACTATTATGCATAATCGAGTGAACCCCAACTCCGAGCACGCTGCATCCGTCGCAAAATACAAACTCAACTCATTCCATGATTTTCATATAATCATAGAGGTAATACCACCCGTATCCAAAAATTCCTTTACTCGAGTCATCCTCGATCTCAACCTCTGCAAGTCATAATTGATTCACACGTATACCTCAATCCGAAACCAATAAAACACATAATTTTGCAATCAACTCGTCGAAAGCAGACTCACACACTTGGCTCAAGGCCATAGAATAAAACATCTGATAACTTACAATAACCATACCCCATTACTGCAGTTAGATTCAACTATATCCTTCATAAGCTCACGTACCACAAACCATCTAATACTTCAAATTATCTGCAAATGTCACATTCAACCTTGTAGCAATCAAGCCAACTTCCACAAGAGGTCCGCACTCAAATTGCAACACATATAATTCACTAGTAAATAAGAACTCTCTACAAAAACAACATAGGGATCACACAACCTCAGGACACCCTGCAGGAGATACCCACATGCTTTGCCTCAAACTAACATCTCTCTATACCCTTCCATATCTATAACTACTACACCATCACTTAATCTTCCCGAGTCTGAACTCATAACACGATATGAAAATCTACTTCACTCCATAATTAAGCAACATTAAAGATTCTTCAACACGCCCATAACTTGAGACTACACGTCAAATCAAGATAGAAATCGAGCACCCAATAGTCCTTTTTACATCTTAAGCAAACTCTTCTCGTCACATTTAAACAATTTGAACACTTCCCGCAATCACATCATACTCGTTATATAGCCATCCAAGCACTCATCGAGCTACAAATTCCACTCATAGGGATACTACCATACGTATAAGTCCAAAAGCACGTGCTCACACAATAAAAATCTTTGTGTGCAAGCTACATTCAAAACCCGTCCTCAAGTCCTCCTGACTGGCCCTTCATCAGCACACAAACATCACATTTTTCACCTCATCTATGTAATCACAAGCCGTCGATGTATGACTGATATCGAGCGCTCACATGCGCATACGAATGCATGGAAGGATTTCAAAGTGATACACTTTAAGCTGAATCAATGCCACACGATAAAGAAAGAAATATGGGAAGTTTATTCTAAATGCCTTGTAGCATCTCGAAGATAGGCATGGACGTCATAATATCGATCCGCAAGACTCTACTAGAAACTTGCTCACGACTTGTAAAACTTATGAACCTAGAGCTCTGATACCAACTTGTCATGTCCCATAATCCAATAAGTCATGATGCCACCTAACCCAACCCGTTTGGTAAACCAATTGACAATAAACCAATTCTAATAAAATTTAATAAGACAAATAAAAAAATTTGAATCTTATATATTTCCCAAGGATTAGTAGTAGAAATCACGAGCATCTAAGATTTGATATTTACAAAACTGGTATGAAATAAATACACCGTTTGTTCGAAATGTACATAATAGATTTTTATAAATCTAAGGATACCATGAATAAGAGGTAGCTAAAATCGGAACGCAGGAACATCTTCAAACCCAGCTTCTATCGATCACAACAACATCAACATCTAACATGTGCGCGCAAAGTGCAGAAGTGTAATATGAGTAAAACCAACCCTATGTACTCAATAAGTAACAAATCTAACCTTAGATCAAAAGTAGCGATGAGCTGGGACATAGGTCGGAGTATAACACCAATGACCAACAATAATTCATAACATCACAATGATAGTAACAAAAGAACTAACTCAAAGATAAAATGCTCAGCTCATTCATAGTTACAGATTATAGGTTGCTTTTTTAAGTAAATCAGTGAAAATCCAAATCTTTTTACTGTAATCGCCAAAAATATGAGTAGGTTTTAAAATTGTAATTTTTCCCAAAAAAACTGTCAACATGTAAATGTTTCATTTTCAAATGGTATGAGAAATATACATCTCTATGCCTATATGTCAACATGTGTGAGAGGTCAGGAATGACATAATACCGTACAACAATAACACAACAACAACAACCCAGTGTAATCCCACTTAGTGGTGTCTGGGGAGGGTAGTGTGTACGCAGAACTTACCCCTACCTTGGGGTAGAGAGGCTATTTCCAAATAGACCCTCGGCATCCTTCCCTCCAAGAACTTCCCACCTTGCTCTTGGGGAGACTCGAACTCACAACCTCTTGGTTGGAAGTGGAGGTTGCTTACCATCAGAGCGACCCCTCTTGTCATACCATACAATATAAGGAAAATGCATCTCTATGACTGTATGTCATGTGTGCATATCAATGCAATGTATCTCAGAGATGAACTCATGCACTCACACTCTAAGAGTACTCTATCTCACTGTCTCATACTTTCTATTTATCATGCTCAATCACTCGATATGATCAGTCACTCAATACTATATATGGCCAATCCATCCCTGGGAAGATCCACCCCAAATATATACATAACAACTATCAGTTAGTCACTCATTATTGTATAAGGTCAATCCAGTTCGGGGAAGATCCATCCTGAAATATAAATGCTTCGGGAAAGATCCGTGCCCAGGGAAGATCCATCCCTTAATATAAAGCAACCTCACTTACTAAGAGTGTGTACACACTCCAGAGGGGATCCTTCAGCCCAAATGCCATATCAAGCCAATCATGGCATAAATCAATGATACCTACTACGGTGTGCAGCCCGATCCTATAAATATGTATAGCCATAAGGCTCGTTGTGGTGTACAACCCGATCCACATATATACAACCATTAAGGCTCATTGAGGCATGCAACTTGATTCACATATATACATATATCACTCACTGATCAGGCCGTCGACCTCACTCAGTCATCAATCTGTCCAATCTCTCGGGCTCACAATTCCATAAAATTAGACCAAAAATAATGATATGATATATCAATAAATAGCAACAAAGACTGAGATATAATATGTAATGAATAAATATGACTGACTACGAAACTTCAATTTGAACATATAATTCAGCAACAGAAATGACCTCAGTGGGTTCCAATAATACCAAAATATTACAAAGCATGATTTCTAGCATGAATTACAGCTCAAGTATTCTAACACATAGAGTATAGTAAAAATATCTAGAGAAGATATCTACACAGTTCCATAGAATCGGCTAAATCAAAATTCACACGGTGCACGCCCACACGTCCTTCACCTAGCATGAGTTTACCTCAACATAAAACACATAACCCGCAATTCATGGATTCATACCCTCAACACTAAGATTAAAAGTGTTACTTACCTCGAATAAGCTACAGACAAAACCAAGAAAACCAGACAATGCTCCTAAATTCCGTCCCACGTATACTGACCTCTAAACGGTTCGAAACTATCCAAAATCAAGTCAAATACATCAAATAATGCCTAAGGAAATAAACTCGATAAAGGTTGAATCTTTAATCAAAGCCCAAAAATCATCCTAAAAGTCCAACCCAGGCCCGCACCTCGGAACCCCACAAAACTTAAAAAATCCAAAAATCCATTCAATTACGAGTCCAACCATACCAATTTCACTCTAATCCGACACCAAATCGATTTTCAAAACTCAAGAACTCACTCTATAAAACTTTAGGCTAAAACCCCAAATTTCTCTTTTGGAATCCTCAATCAAATGCTGAAAACGAAGATTGATTCATGATATAAAATAAAAAATTAGTAGAGAATACTTACCCCAATATGGTGAAAATCGCCTAAAAGAATACCCAAATTCGAGCTCCCTAACTCAAAATATGACCAAATGAACAAACCCTTGGTATTAAATATTTTTTTGCCCATTTGTTTTATCCTGAAACTCGCTTTTGATATCTCTAATAGATTCCTTGTTAAATTTCTGTCAAGATAGGCTTTTAAATCACTCAATGGCCTTAAATGAGGGAGATATGATGTTTTGAAGTTTTAAATAAAGTCTGGAAATTTAAGGGATAAAAAAGATGACATTTTCGTAATTATTTTGCACCAGATAATCAGCAACAAAAATTTTTGTTTTAGCACCCATAACTCATTCAAAACCTCTCGAACACAAACCATATATGCATTTCAACCATAAAACAAACCTACTCGTGCACTCAAAACACCGAAAGAGGTCATCTTGACCCGATATTGACCGTGGTCAAACTCCAAATCCTTAACTTAGCTAGTTTCTCAACCAATTATCCAAAATACACCCGAGCCTCTCGGGACCCCATTTAATCATACCAACAAGTATTAAAATGCGATACGAACTTATTCGAAGCTTCAAATCACATCAAACAACCTAAAAATGATGAATCACACCTCAAATCAAAAAGCTATGAACTTTTAACTTTTAACTTCCAAAACTCGCACCAAAACATACCAAATCAATCCGGAATGAACCCAATTTTTTTTGCACAAGTCCAAATGATATAACAAAACTATTCCAATTTTTAAAACTACAATCCGAATCTGATATCCTCAAAGGCAACTCTCGGTCAAACTTATGAACTTCCAAACCTTCAAATTTCCAGTTTTGCTAATATGTTTTGAAACCTTCTAGAAACATCCAAATGCAAATACGGGCATATATCTGGGTCCAAAATCACCATCCAGACCTAATAGAACGGTCAAACTCTGTTTCGAGGTCAAATTCAAAAAAGTCAAACTTGGTTAACTCTTCCAACTTAAAGCTTCCTATTTGATAATCATTCTTCCAAATCAATTCTGGATAACCTGCAAACCAAAATCGATGATTCACACAAGTCACAATACATCATACTGAGTTACTCACCGAGTGAAGTGCAAATGCTCAAAATGACCGGTCGGGTCATTATGAAAATCGGGGCATACGCCCAAGTCCAAAACACCATCCGGACCTAATAGAACCATCAAAACTCCGTTCTAGGGTTGAGTATAAATAATTCAAACATGGTAAACTCTTCCAACTTAATGCTTCAAACATGAAATTCATTCTTCCAAACTAATTCTGAATCACCTGAAAATCGAAATCGATAATACACACAAGTCATAACATGTTGTACGGAGCTACTCATGCCCTCAAACCACTAAGCGAGGTGCAAATGCTCAAAACGACCGGTCATGTCATTACATTCTCCCCCACTTAAACATATGTTCATCCTCCAATGTGCCAAATGTCATTCCAAAGCTATCAAATTGCCATATAACCTTACAGTGCGCATACCGGGGGGGGTGATCCCACGTCACCCAAATACGTGTAAGCCTAAAAATGCAACATAAATGAAGATCATTACTTCAACCTTAATCCGTAAACCTTAGAACCCAATTTCTAGCATCATAAATTCCTCACAAGACCTAAATCTCACATTTACACAATGTATAAATATGAACAATCTGTATCAAGCTATAATAATAACCCAAGATGTAATCACATGGTATACCACATAACTCGCATATTCATAGCAACAAGTTCTAATTTAAGTAACTACTTAAAACCAAATCTGGTATCGGTAATAAGCCTCATATCAATAGAACTTCATTAAAAACTTTTGTACACTGCCGATGACGAAATAAACACACAGAAACTCATAACCACTCATCAGATCAATAACAAGGACCAAAGTCGAATTCCAAGTCGACTTCTAAAATCATTCTTCCATACCTACCGTAATCAAATCCGATAGTACACATTCTAGGTCCAATGACCTCATCTCATCGAACACAACTATTCTATCAGCATGCCATACCAATATAACCTAAAGCCACAAATTGTCAAATTCGTGCACCAATAAGAAACAATTCAAATGTACTCAAACATAGAAAATGGCTCACATGAGAGAACCATCTCACAAGCTCAACAAATACCACCACAAACACAATGCTATGAACCCATCACACATAGTATATTCTAGACACACCAATCTAACTCAAAAGATCATATATCAACATAACTCTGCTGCAAGGCGTGACCCTATCCAAACACCGATTGTATGAAACACCTCAAGCCATAATGCTCAAAATCAACAACCATACACAATTAGACATCAAGTATACAAAGTGCATGACCATAACCACGAAGAAGAGAATAACATAATATACTACAGCCTCGAAACACCATAACAAAGGCGCAATCAACCATTCAACATCCCAATAACCATCTCGCTCGAATTTCGCTACAAGGCCCAAATAGAACCGCATCATGTGTGCATATAACCAACAAATCACAACCCCTCGTAATATAAGAGTGCACATAGAACTTATCATAAGACGAACAAGCTCAACCTAATCGAATGACACACCCTTCAATAATAACGGTGCTGGGTCAACAAATCCGACAAGATGTAAAATACACATCCTCACTGGGCTTACCAGTGGGCCACTAAATTAATTGCGGTCATCCCAAAATGGATAAATATCCCTACAAAAGTCCACAATGATCTAACCATAACATGTACCACCATTTAGCTAAATTTGGACACATCTTCACAGTTCGCAACCCCAAAATAATCTGCTTCGGGAACTCCTGGTCTCCAAATCCATAGAACACATGAATCACCATAGAAGATCCTAAATCCACCACTCGAATAATAACACATCTCTCATATACAATCATCCCCACGAGAAATATTTCTATAATTCTTCTCTGCCACATAGCAAAAATTTGAACATCAGGAGTCGATCAACCAAACGAGTACCCGCAATACCAATGAAGTATCCATAGATCAAAACACTAGGCGTCTTCTAAAATGCGCACTCTTCTCAGGAAATACCAAGTAGTAATAGTATTCATCTAATTATCTAAAACCAACTATGTTGTCTAAGAATTTATGAAATTCTCTTCAAAACTGAACCGTGACCTTGCACATGCAAATCTCAATCCCACACGATGCACCGCATTTGTCATGCCATCATATGAAAATATGAGAACCACAATATCATCCTTGGGTCACAAAAAGATTACATACACGATTAGATGGAAACCTTTCACCTGATCCTATTTAGGAGGAAATCACAACGCACAACAGACTCCCCATACGTGTAGATAATATCCATTCAAATTGTGGCAGAAATCATTGAGAACACTTTGAAACCCATTTGTAGATAACCAAGCCATTAAAACTGAATCTCTCTAACTAAACCAAGCGATGCAAGTCGCCAAACCCAAGAGTATTGCCATAAAATACTTATAGAGATTAACCATATCATAAGTACCCAAGGAAATGATCATATCCACTACCGTGTTGATCCAACCTACTACCAAGTTGTCCTATTTCTCTGTGTTCCTTCTGAATTACCCTCAAGTTGACACTCTCCTTTCCAGAACACCATTATCCTTACCCAAAGCTCACCACCAGAGATCCTAGCATAACATTATACCCCCTAATTCCCATAAGTCATTGTATTCCCTTTTATATACCCCAAAAGTACCACAATCGAGACACCCACTCTGAAGAGACCTTCAAAGAATTTAAGGTTGTTCTTTTTTACCTTTCTAAAACTGAAATATAGAATCCATAATAATATAGAAATACCACGAGTCTCGACACCATCCAATGCAAATATCAAATTCTAGCGATATACAAATCCAAAAAATTCTCAATTGCCACATATAAATCTTAAATCCATTAGAACCTTCTTGAGAGTCATCCACTCTGCTCGAATCTCAATTGCACCGCCCAAATAGGCTGAACGATCTGTGCCCCGTTAGCACGACAACACCCAAAGAAGTAATCCATACCTCTAAGCAATAGAGTGAATCCCTTTTCTTAGTATATTACATTCGTCACGAATAGCAAAAGTAAACCACTCCAAGCCCTCCATATATCCATAAGGTGTAATGCACCATGCATAAAAAAAATTCTTGCTCAAGTCATCCTCAAAACCAACTTCTGCAAGTCATAACCTATCCACAAGTGTGCCTCAGACCGAAGCCAATACAACACATAACCATGCAATCAAATCATCGATGGTAGACTCTCCCACTTGGCTCCAAACCATGGAATAAAACATTCAGTAACACAAAATACTCATACTCTATTATGCCATAATCCAGCAGTGAGATTCAACTAAATACTTCACATTCTCCTCCAACACAAATCATAAAATATCTCAAATCATTCGCTGAGCTCGCATTCATCCTCGTGACAGTCAGGTCAAATTTCACAACTGATCCAAACTTAAATCGCAACACATATAACTCACTGGTAGAAAGAAACTCTCGAAACAACATCATAAGGATCACACATTTGTAGATTACCTCGCAGGATATAACCCACCTGCTTAGCATTATATTAGCATTTTACTACGCCCTGCCATGGCCACAACCATCATGCAATCACTTAACCTTCCCGAATCTAAACTCGTCAACAAGAAATAAGAATCTACTTCATCCCATAACTGGACAATATAAAAGATCCCCCTACATGATCAAAACTCGAGATTGTGCCACACAAGACAAAATTAAGCATAAAATAGTCTTTTTCATATCCCAAGCGACCCTTCTCGTCATATCAAGCCATCTCGACACATCTTGTAGTCATAACACAATCATCATATGTCCTTCTAACCATTCGATGAGCCATCAATCCCCCTCCTAGGGGCACAAACGGACATATGAGTCCAAAGCACATACACACGCAACTAAAACCACTGAGCCTAAGCTACGGTCAAAACCCGACCTCAGGTCCTCTAAACTAGCCCAACTCTAAAACATAGTAAGACATCACACATCTCATCCATGGAATCCATAAGTCGCCAATGCATAGCTTATATCGAGTGCTCACATACGCATACGAGTAAGTGGGAGAACTAAGAGATACACTTCAAGCTGAATAAATGCCACACAATAAGGAAAGAAAGATAGGATATTTGTCCTATATGTCCTATAGCCTCTTGAAGATAGGTATGGACGTTATTATACCAATACGCAAGACTACTAGACACTTGCTCATGACTTGTAGAACCTATGAACTTAAAGCTCTGATACCAACTTGTCATGACCCAAAATTCACTAGTAGTGATGGCACCTAACTCAATCCGATAGGTACGCCAAAGAAGAAACGCAACCATATCAACTCCAAAATCTGCACGCAAGGTGCAGAAATGTACTCAATAAGTAACAAGTCTAACCTTAGGTTGAAAGCAAGGACGAGCTTGGGAGAAGGTTAGAGTCCAACACCAAAAGCCAAGAACAACTCGTAAAAATATAATAAAAATAGTGCAAGTAGTCACTCAAAGATAGTATATTCAGCTCGTTCATAGTTATGGAAAACAAGTATGCTTTTAAGGTATAATAGTAAAACCTAAATCTTTCACCGAAATTACCAAAATATGAGTATATCAGGAAACTGTGATTTTTCCCAAAGCCTTTAAACAACCGATAAGATATTTTATTATCAGATAGCGTGAGGAAAGCACATCTCTATTCATATATATCAGTATGCATGTCAAGTCATGGATGTCACAATACCTTATAGCATGAGGAAATGCATCTCTAGGCCTACATGCCAAGTATGCATGTCAAATATAATGCATCATAGTGATCAACCCATGTACTCACACTCACAAAGTACTTAATCTCACTTTCTCACACTCCCACTTATCAAACTCAATCCCTCAGCATACTCAATCACTCGACACTGTATGGCACCTACGCTCACTACTGGTATGTCAGACTTCAGAGGGACGAATCCTGCCCAAGGGCTAATATAAGCTAACATGGCAAATTTTTAAACATTTACGAAAATTCAACAAAAAGGTTAAACTCAGGCTCGCACCTTGGAACCCAAAAAGCTCACAAAATCTGATTACCGTTAAATTACGAGTCCAACCATACTAATTTCACTCAAATTCGACTCCGAATCGATATTCAAACCTCAATAATTTACTTTAAGAATGTTTAGATAAAAATATTCAATTTCTCTTTAAAATGCATAATCCAAATGTCAAAATCAAAGATAGATTAATGAAATTTAATCAAAATCGAGGAGGAAATACTTACCCCAATCCATATATTGAAAATCACCTCCAAAAGCGCCCAAATCCAAGCTCCATACTTTTTGCGATCTCGAGAGACAACCTCATGATCGCGATTCAAAAATTTTCCATCACAGATTTTACTCTTCGTGATCGCGGTCATTTCCTCACGATCGCGATGAACAAATTTCCATTACCCTTCCAAAACTCTTCTCACATATCCTGTAGTATATCAGACATAACTCTTTGTACAAGACTCCAAATGATAAACGGTTTAATTTTCTAAAATTTAGATACAAACAACTATAACTTTTATTTTCAGATTATCTCCAAATTCCTTATAGATTGCAAAATATAAGCTTCTAAAGTAGGATCAGTGACATCAGAATTTTCTTCTGCGCGATCGCAGAAAGGCTTCCACGATCGCAATTCATAGTGCCCAAAATAGCAGTTTGCTCTTCGCGAACGCGACCCAATATCTGCGATTGCGATGCACACCCCTTTGACAAAAAACCAACAACTAAAAATGGCCTAGAAATGGTCTGAAACTATCCCGAAACTCACTCGATCCCTTCGGGACATTGTCCAGACATACCAACAAGTCTCAAAACATATTACGGATCGAGGCCTCAAATAACACATATTAACATCAAAACTAAAAATCATCAATCAAGATCAATATTTTAAGTTCATAAACGTCAAAATTCGAACCAAGCATCCGATTCAAGCCCAACCAATCCGAATGAATCCAAATTTTGCATATAAGTTCCAAATGACATAACAAATCTGTTCCAACTCACGTAACAACAATCTGAACCCGATAATATTGAATTCAGTTCCTGGTCAAACTTATAAATATTCCAAACCTTCAAATTTCTAACGTTCACCAGATAGTGTCAAAACCTTTTAGAAAGACCCAAAATACAAATCCAGGCATACGCCCAAGTCCAGAATCGCTATCCGGACCTAACGAAACCATCAAAATTCTATAATGGGGGTCAATTACACAAAACTTAAACTTGGTCAACTCTTCCAACTTAAAGCTTCAAACATAAAATTCATTCTTCAAAACTAATTCTGAGTCGCCTAGAAATCGAAACCAACGATACACATAAGTTGTCACGACCTAATTCCCAAATCCAGTCGTGATGGCACCTGTCGTGAAGACAAGGCCAGCCAACATAACAACAATGCCCTTGTTTAACAGTTAATAAACATAAATGAATGAATAATACGACTTAATGACATTAATAACTGATATTTACCACCCAACACAGCCCGACCGGGGCGTCACAAGTCACGAGCATCTAAAGAAGACTGAACACCACTACAGGGCCAATAATATATATACAAAATAAAATCGGGAGTTCAAAAGATGAAGTCCAGTGCCGCGAACACTGGCAGTCACCTTGCTTAGCTACAATAGTAATACCTTCAATCCGCTAATAACCCGCTGCCGGGTGAACAATACCTGCAACTGCACGCGAGGTGCAGGGAGTAAAGTGAGTACTCCAACTCAGTGAGTAATAAGAGTACATAATAATTGAGCGGCAAGAAATCACGTAAGAGCACTCCATCATGCAATATGGGACAACACAACCCTTTGAGAAAATAGTAAATCCATGAAAATCCTTTAGAAAATATCTGGCTCAGTTAAAAACCTCTTTTGAAAATTTCCTTTTCCCAACAGTCAAGCAAATAGATGCATAATCAGATAGTGCAAGTCTGCACATAAGTCAGCCCCTCGGGTACAACACTCCATTAACAAATAAAACCAGGGTATCTGGTAACATTGCAAGAAATAGCATGGATGCCAATGATATGAGAGTGCTGAATGTCATGCCACGTAGTACAAATAGTAACCAATGCATGAATGCAATGCAATGCACAAGACCGCTGCGGCGTGTAGCCCGATCCATTTGGGCACCCGCACTCACTGTGGGGGTTCAGACTCCGTAGAGGCTGCTATAGCCCAAGCACAATATCAATATCACACCGTTGCGGTACGCAGCCCGATCCATCCTCAGTCCAAGAATGCACATATAACACTGCTGCGGTGCGCAGCCCGATCCATGCTCCATCCAGAAATGCACATAAGCCACCAGGGAAATATTCCAATAACAGTTCTCAGTTCAAAACGTTATTAAGATATCATTTAAGTTTTCAAATCATGAAAAATGGCCGAATTTGCAAAATCGCATTAAAACCCTAGACCGAGATCAAATAGTATGTAAAAGTAATGCGAAAACAGTGATATAAATCCGTGAAGGATCCACATAGTTGGCACGAAGCCCAAACATGGCAATCAGTCCAAATCATGATGATAACAAGTAGTTTCAGCCAAATGTTTAGTAATTTCATCAATCGAAACGGACCAAGTCACAATCCCCAACGGTGTTCTACCCCACGCTCGCTATCCGGCATGCAAGTCACCTTGATACAACACTATGATGTGCAAATCTGGGTTTCAAACCCTCAGGATATCAGTTACAAGTATTACTCACCTCGAACCGGTGAAATTCCTCGCTCCCGATGCCTTTGCCCCTAAAATTAGCCTCCACGCGCGTCGAATCTAACCAAAATCAGAGCGAATACATTACTATATGCCAAGGGAACAATACCCAATCGAATACAATCAAAATATAGCAAAAATTCCGAAACTAGCAAAACCTGAGCCCCGGGCCCTCTTCTCAAAAAGTTACAAAACTTACATTACCGGATTCCTCGTCTCGCCACGAGTCGATACATACCAAGAACTCCCAAATCCGAGCTCAAATGACCTATCAAATTCCAATTTGAAATATCAAAATTCAAGCCCTAGATTTACACCTTTTTAATGAATTTCAACCAATTTCCATGTTAAATCTAACATAATCTTGAATAATTAGGCCAAGGAACTTACCTCCAATCGATTCTCAGTCAAAACCCTCAAAAATTCTCGCCCAAAGCTCTCCAAGTAGTTCAAAAAGGGTGGAAACTACCTCTTGCCTGCGGATGAATTATGATATTTAAAAGCGTTCTGTCCACAGCAACTTTTGCTTCTGCGGCCACACAATCGCTTCTGTGGTCACCGCTCTTGCGGTCTCTTTCCGCTTCTGTGGACTTTCACTTAAGGGGCATGACCACTTTTGCGGTCCAAAACTCGCACCCGTGATACCGCTCCTGCGGTCAAGGCTTTCCCTTATGCGGAACCAGAACTGAGCTTGAATTCTGATTTTACGCCTTCCCATCCGCTTCCGTGGTACCGCACTTGCGGTCCCAAAACCGCAGGTGCGAAAATACCAGATAACAGCAACCTTCAGCAACCCACAAGTCCAATTTTCTTCCCGTTGGCCATCCGGAATCACCTCGAGGCCCCGGGAACCTCAACCAAAAATACCAATACATCCTAATACATTATTCAAATTTGTTCCAATCATCAAAACACTATTGTTAACAAAAAAATCATCAAATTTCACCAAATCAAAGCCTAAGTTTCTTCAAAACTTTCGAAATGCGCATTCGATCAAAAACCCGACCAAACGATGTCCAAATCACCTAAAAATTTGCACACATATCCAAAATCACCCAATGAAGCTACTGCAACTCTTGAAACTCCATTCCGACCCTCGGATCAAAATCTCACCTATCAACCGGAATTCGCCAAAATTCTAACATCGCCAATTCAAGCTTAATTCTACACTGGGCCTCCAAAATCAATTCCGATCACGCTCCTAAGTCAAAAATCATCCCCCGAAGCTAACTGAATTGCCGGAAATCACATCCGATCCCTCTAACTCATAAGTCAATGTCCGGTTGACTTTTCCAACTTATGCCTTCCTAAAAGAGACTAAGTGTCTCATTTCTTATCAAAACCAATCCAAATCAATTCTAACACACCACCTACCGATAACGAAACATGAAGAAGCATGAAATGGGGGAAACGGAGCAATAACATATGAGACGACGGGCCAGGTCATCACATCCTCCCCAACTTAAACAAACGCTCGTCCTCGAGCGTACCCAGAGTTGTCCTAGAAGCCAACCAATAGCTAAATGACCTTACCAAGCATATACCCGGGGTGATCCCACGTCACCATATCTTACATAGGTCCGATAATACAACTCCGCTGAAATTTCACAGTCCATCTAGGCCATAAACCGTACAACCACATTGCACTTTCCAAAATCATATTCAAAATCAGACCTCACATCAATATTCAGAGTAAACTCGAACCAGCTGTAATAAACCATGCCTGCAACCTCAGGTGAAATCATACAATATATCACACAATCCAACACTCGAAACGATAGTCACTATTCACAACAGTTGCCCACAATACTCAATTACTGATAGGAACCTCTTATTAACTAAAGTCTTTTTCCAACACTTTCATATACTACCAACGATAAATAAAACACACGATAAACTGTAACCATTCCTCAGGTCACCCATACATAAAGCCACTTCCTTGTTGACTAATACCACAACAGATTCCCGGGCCAAACCTCAATATAAACCCTCTAACAGGCTGAAATCACATCTGTTCGCATTAATTAATGAATCCAACGATCACCTTGAATTCAACGCACCACCCCGGTGATACGACTCCTCAATACATGCCTAAGACACAACTTGCATAATGCACACACCATTAAGGAACAGTCTGGACATACTCAAATCATGACAAATAGCTCAAACGAAAGAGCTGTACCCCAAGCTCAATAGTACCATTACAAAACAAAGCTGAGACCCCGTCTCACATCATAGAAACAGAGTACCTGAATCCTCCTCGAAAGGTCATAACTTCATGTGGCCTCTCCACAACGCGCGATCCTATCCAAACACTGTTACACATGAAGCACCTCAAGTCACCATGCTCAAAATAGACAGCCACACATAGATTGATGTCTGAAACCAAGAAATCCATCACACCCCCGATGAAACAAGTAATATACACCATTCAATCCTAAAAGGACACAATCGATGGGCCATCCGCCGAGCAACACCTAATATGGACTTCCCTCAGAAACTAGGAAGCAAGACATACCAAGTAGCAAATGGAAATCTATTCTCAACATCACACTGTTGCGGCGTGCAACCCGATCCAGACAACATACCCGTGGCGGCGTGCCACCCGATCCATACAAATATCTCACAGAGGGAGATGCACATCGAGCCAAATTTGCTCATTATAACAAAATACCGAGCATCGGTCGTAAGCATACTGAGTGCATAATGATATCTACTTATAGCGTTGTAAGCTACAAAACTCAACTTCCACTATGAATATCGATAGCACCGCAGTATATGTGCCACAGTCTGAAAATCATAACGCCTCACAGCATAGAAAAAGCAACTCATAGATCTCCCCAGATCACTAGCAGGTTCAATAACGATCGAATCAACCTATCCTTCATCAATACAATTCGGGGCCAACCAAGCCAACTCAAGCTAAACACGTAGCCATATTGGCCTACCAACAAACTCAATACCAAGGAGCCTGAAGTTGCTCCGCCCACTGCAATAACTCATGCCAGAGCCGTACAATACGGTGCCCGATACCAAATCAATACCGAAATCCACAATCTTGCCCGGCAACATGCTCGGCCACAAGGAATGCATCCGAGAAGTCCCTCAATATCGGAACGGAATAAATGGTAGAAATCTCTACACTAACATCCGCCACAAAGGCCCAATTAAGGAAAGAAATCCTTCCCAGCCGTCCGCTGGTCTTTGGAACACAACCATTCTGCTAGAACATAGTCTGATGCACCTCGCCACGCAACCTGTGGCATTTTTTGACATAACCCATAGCACGATAGTCTAGAATAACCCAACACTGAGACAACCAGTCTACACCCCAATATCATATCCAGAATCTAATATACCAAGCAAAGAAAGATTCACTCGGGCTTCCAAACCCCTAATAGCCGCTAACGGTACCAATACACACTATCCACAACCACTACATAGCCTGAACATGAGAACTCCCAGCCTCCAACTCCACATAGCACACTAATTACTATACCTGATCCCAAATTCTACAGTATAAATACATATTACACCTCGAATACCCAATCATTCCACAAAAGATATTCTAAAATTCCCCCTGTGCCACCAAACAAACTCAGATATCGACAGTCGATCTATCAAGAAAATTCTGCAACACTACCGAAGTGCCATCAACTTAATCACATTGCCCTTTTTCTGAAACATATACCCTCGTCAAATCACTATGATTAGAAACACCATTTTCTTAGTCATATGAGGATCATTCACCCTAATCATTTGAAGATCGATTCTTAAATCACCTGTAGCTGCCCGTGCTGCTTAAGAATTTAATGACTTTCCATTCTGAACTAAACCAAACCTTACACACATAAATCTCAATCCTCCACAACATATCGCATATACCATACCACACTAGGATAACATGAGAACTTTTATTTCCCTTCTGCGCCGCAGACATCGACGCACTCAACTAGTCAAGAACTTTCATTGATCCCATTTAGAAGAAAAATCATTACACACTACATGCTTAGTACACCCATAGAAAATATACTCATCTTCAAACCACGGTAAAACCCAACAAGAACATCTCTGCCAACTCCATTTGTACAAGCTAAACTGCCAGGACTGAATCCTTCTATCTAAACCAAGCTGAGCAATCCGTCAAAACCCAAGAGCGTTGCTGCAAAATGCCTGTAAAAGTTCATTACCTCGAACACATACAAAGAATTAATCATACCCTTACCATACTGATTCGGTCTATTATCAAGCTATTCCGTCTATCAAATTTCTCTTTTTATTCATCATCCACTTGATATTTCTCCCTTGTTGTAGCATCACAATGCCTCAATCCAGGCTTACCACACGAGATTCGAACATAAGACCACACTGTCTAAGACCCATAGGCCACTAAATGCTTTCTCAACCATGCCCAAAAATACCACATTCCAGAATACTTTACTTGAAGTACTTCCTGCGAATCGGAATTCGTTACCATTACTTCCCAGATGCTGATACATAGAATCCCATAATTAGCATAAAATATCACAAGTTTTGACCCTTTTCTAATGGAAACACAGTCTCTAGCAACATACACCACCTTAAGACACCTGATTATTGCATGCAAAATCTTTAACACAATAAAACCATTCTCGAGAGTCATCCACTCATATTCCAACTGCAAATTACCTGACTAAATGACTGTGAGCACGTGATTTTTGCCCTAAGCAAATTATTCCTAAAATCCAAAAAAATAATTTTTCATTATTTTTACAATTTTGCTGCATTTTTGTGTTAATTAGTTGCCTAATAATTCATATTAAAAAATTTAAAAAATATGCATATACATTTGAATTTTTAATTTTAGTACTAATTCATTTTGGAAACAAATTAAAGAAAAATAAAAAAATAGCATTTTTAGTGTTTCAATTGAAAACTACTATGAAATAGATATTAAATAAATTTTAGAATCTAATTAGTTTAACAATCAAATAAAATCAAAAAATAAACAAAATTGAAAAAGGAAAATAAAATACAAAAGTACAAAAGAAAAATACAATGCAAAAATACAAAATAAAAGGATTTGGACTAATAAAGAAATTGGCTTAATTATTATAAACCCAAATCAAATGCTCTAGCCCAAACAATATATCCGCCCAAGCCCAATATCCACCCGTTCAGCCCCAGCCATAAATCCAAACGACCCCGTTTTAAGTAATCTAATCCTAGACGTTGAAATGAACTGATCTAATGGTTGAAGCTTGATCTTCTCAAGGAAATAAAACGACGACGTTGCGTAGAATGATCTGGTCCGTTCACTTGATTAATCTAACGGACGGGGTTAAGTTTTCATTAAAAAACAAACGGTGTCGTTTTAGATGGCAATTGATCTGAGTCGTTAATCTGTTTAATCCAACGGTCCAGGTTAAGCATTAATATTTTAATATATCAAATCATATAACCCTAAAATCATTTTTAATCCCTCCTTCTTCCCTATCTAACCTAGCTGCCCCTTTTTCTCTCAACATATCCCGCCGGAACCCTACCGGCGAGCGACGGCACCTAAGCCAACCAGTATACCAATAACACCCCAGAACTGACCTTCACCCCTGATCCCACCCCTGTATTCCTTTTCCCTCGAATCACTTCCGTTCATCTCGAATATTCCAAAAAGTGTCGCCGGAACCCTAATTCCGGCGAACACTAGTTCACCCAAATCGCCTCAAAATCAGACCAAATCTTCCCCTTGACACCCTTAGCCCAGTTTTGAAACCCTTGAGTACTAAAAGTCATTGAAAAGGCTCAAATCAAGATTTAAAACTCACCGATGACCAAGAAATCCAAAAAAACTGATGTCCAAGGCTCCTGAAATCTTGGAAATCTTTCAACTAAAAAAAAAGAAGAGAAAAAGAAAAAGAATAAAGAAGAAAGAAGAGAAGACTGTCAAGAAAACAGATAAATTTTAAGCTAAGTTTCTTACTTATTTTTCCTTTCTGCTTCTTTTTCTTTTTGCATGTGTTCTGTTTTAGCTATTTTTCTTAATTTTTGTTTAATTTCATTAGGGTTTACAAATATTGTTAAAATAGCATCTTTTCCTGTTTAATAAATTAGTAAGTAGATATTAATATTATTTCTATAAATAGATTCTGAGTTTTTCGTGTAATTAGATTTTTTAAAACGATTTTTCATATGTTTCTGAAATTAGTTAATTTTGTTAAATTGTTTGTTTTGTGAATTCTGATTTGTAAGTTTTGAATAGTTAGTCGATTGGTTATAGCTGTTAGTTGATTAGTTTTGATTAATTAACAGTCAATTAAAACCTGGATACTGGTTAACTCGTAGGTCAAGGGGAAAAATAGTTCAGGGTTAAGAGGGTAAAAAGGCAGAATGGTATTTGGTAAATCTAATTTAGATTCAGGGTTAATTGGGAATACAAAATGGGATATTGGTAATAAAGATAATGAAGAAGGGGTAGTTTGGGTATAGGAAAAGGACAATAGGGTAGATTTCTAAGTGAGGTAGGGGCAAATAAGGAAATACACTAAGATAAAATGTTCTATATGGGGTAATTGGTGTGATTCTTCACAAATAAGGGTAGTTAGTTGAATAAATAATAAAAGAATAAGGGTAAAACTGAAATAAAGAGGGACTAATTCATAAATTCTGAAATATGAATTTCCCTCCCTTTTTAAATTTATAAATAGGATGTAATGGGCATCATTTGATAAGTTTTGGGCAATCTGAAAATCCCCCTGAAATAATTCTGCTATTCTAGATCTCCATTTTCGAAATTAACCATTTCGAAAACTCAAAAATATCAAAAAATAGTAGAAAAAGTTAAAAATCTCATTGTTTCATTAGTTTTAAGTCAATTTGAAGTCTGTTTGGATAATTCTGGTTGATTCTGGTGATCAAATGTTGTTGAAATGGTATTGAGTTAGTCGAGTGCTTGGTCCTGTGGATTTCTATCATTGTTGTGGGTTAAATCTGGTTATTTGAAGCTGTGTTTGGATTTGTTGAGTTGCTTTCTGCTGCAGTTGCTGTTTATCACTGATCAATCCCTTTTCTAATAAATTTTTGCTTTTAAATATAGGTATACATTTGACTTTTCCTTAGTGTAATCTTCAAATGAGTTGATTTGAAGATGCGATTTCTTCAGTTTCGTTCATGTCATAACAAATTCAAACTGTTCGAGTTGATAAATTAGATCATTATATAATATCGTCAATTTGTAAATCTGATTTGTAATTTTAGTTTGATTTAGATGTAATTGGACTGGACTGTATAACTTTGGACTTTGAGAACCTTTAGACTATAACTAGTATTTGATCGTTATTAAAAGCACTTGAGACACTTAGGATTTTTGTGATAGTGAAAGGTGTTAATAGATCTGGATTTCAGTTAACATAGCATGTAAAGAAAAAATTAGAAATAATTCACTGGTATTCTCCTGTTAATTTTGTTTCAGAATAGCATTAGTTGTTGACATTAAAAAATAACAAAAGGTTCGTGTGTTAAATCAAACCTGTTATCATTTAGGTTAACTTTGAAGTAAATGTTATCCTAGTATTAATAGTTAAATGAGTATTCTCAACTAGATAGATTAAAAAGTGATCTGTTTATGAATATCTGCAAAATCAATTAATCTGAATTCAAGTTTCATCAAGGTTTTCACTTTAGTACGCATAAGTCATATTGAGTAGTAAATAGATCACTAATTGAAGTTAATTGTTAGTAAAGTTGGCCTAGAGTTAATCACATCAGTTTAATTAATAGTGAGAAGTGTCTTCATTTGTTTCAAGTTGTATAAAGACGGATATCATGTATGTTAGAGTCTCTAAGCCTATATTATCTGCCTTACTCTGGAATTGGGCTAACATTTGAGCTCAAATTTTAATCATCAACGAATGCCGGCCCATTGGATAGGGCTAGAAAATTTGTTGGAGTGTAGAGGTAACCTGTGCCACAACTTGGGCCTAGAAAGGTCAGGCTTATTTGATGCCATAGGTATTAGATATCCTTCCAATGACCCGCCTCTCCTCTCATTTGGTCTTCTGGGCCTATTAAAGAAAATCTAAAAATTGGAGATTGTTTATACACAATAAATAAATATTCATATAACAAATTAATTATGGCTTTTTTGCTTTGGATTTAAGGACAAAAACAAATAAGGAATATAGTTTACTTAGGATTGGCCTTTAATAATATAAATGAGATGAGCCTCGCTAAAAGCAAAGAATAAAATTTCGGGGCCCTCAATAAATGATCAATTCAAAAAATACTAGAAATCGGGAGGATCGTTTAGTAAATTTCACGGTCTTCCCCAAAGTTAATAAACGCGTAGATGCTTTAGGCGCGATTGATAATAATATTACTTTCCTAAATACGGGTGCACATTTATGTGACCCAAATCCAAATCTCAA
>MU723965.1:63118-103566 GCA_026770625.1 Nicotiana glauca
TTGAGAGGATTTTGTAGTAAAATGAGGGGTGCCGGTGGAAAGGACGAATTGCTAATTGCGTACTTCAGCTAGAGCCTCAGAGGATCAGCCTTGGAGTGGTACACGAGGCAGGATCACACTCGTTGGTATACCTGGGATGATTTAGCCCAGGCTTTTGCAAATCACTTCCAGTATAATTTGGAGATTGTTCCCGACCGACTCTCCTTGACAAAGATTGAAAAGAAGCCAGGGGAGAGGTTCAGGGAATATAGATTTAGATGGAGAGAGTAGGCCGCAAGGGTCGATCCACATATGAAAGAGGGCGAGATGGTGGATTATTTCTTACAGGATTTAGACCCTACTTATTATGGACACTTGGTGTCAGCTGTTGGAAAGACGTTCAATGAAGTTGTCAAAATGGAAAGTATGGTAGAAGAGGGCTTAAAGTCTAATAAGATCATGAGCTACTCAGCAATAAAGGCCACAACCCAGGCCATCCAGACTGGCACTGGAGCGGTTCTAGGAAAGAAGAAGAAAGAAGAAGTAGCAGTGGTAGAAGGTAGGACATGGTCCAGGGGTCCTTCCCCTTACTATTATCAACCCCGCCACATCACCAACCCTTTCCACATACACCATACGGCCCACCACAACATTATTATCCACCTGTCGTTCCCCATTTTTCAGTCCATCATGCCCAAACTTATCCTCAACCACAAGCACCATGGCGTGCACCCACTCCTTATAACACCTATCATACCCAAAATGCATACCCACCTCCCAAAATGTACAGAAATCCTGGTAGAACCGGCTTCCGCCCAAACCCTACTGCCAGAAATGATAGATTGCAGAAGAAAAAGACTTTCACTCTGTTAGGAGAATCCTACACCAGCCTATTCCACAGGCTGAGGTAGCTTGGAGTTCTAAACCCTATTGAACCAAAAATCCCAAACCCACTACCAAGGAACCTGGACCATTCCGTCAGTTGTGAATATTGCTCAGGAGCTCCAGGGCACGATACGGAGAAATGTTGGCACTTAAAAACTGGTATTCAAGAACTCATTGACACTAGGAGAATTGAAGTGCAAGCTCCTGAAACTCCTAATATTACGCAGGAATACCTTACCGACTCATCACGAGGCTCACATGATTGAGTTAGTACAGAGGGGAGAGTGCAAAAATCCATGTCAGACGGTAATGATGATCAAAGCAAGTGAAAGTGAAGCAGATGAGGAAGTCAATTGGTGGGAAAACAGTGGTTGCAGCGGAACAAGTGGTTAATGAGCCAGTGTTGATAGTAAAACCAGAACCTGTGAAAGTGATAGTACCAGGGGCAATTGTTAAGACTTATTGGTTGTGAAGGGAGTTCAAGCGGAACCGGTCATCATTAAACCGGTAATTCAGTTGACCGTTGTAGATACAAAGGCTGTCCTATGGAACTATAATAAAGTGACTGTTATGTATCGGGGAAAAGAAGTTAAAAATGAAATATGTGAAACTCATGGTTTGACAAGATCAGGGAGGTGTTTTGCCCCTGAGGAATTAAGAAAAGTTAAAACAACTAGGGACAATCTGGCACCGGTGAAAAAAGCTATCACCAAGGAGGAAGCTAAAGAATTTCTGAGAAAAATGAAGGCACGGGATTACTCAATAGTGGAACAACCAAGGAAAACGCCAGCGCAGATCTCTCTATTGTCTTTGATAATCCATTCGGATGAACATCGCCGAGCTCTAGTGAAAATTTTAAATGAAGCACATGTGCCCGAGAAAATTACTGTGAACCATCTTGAAAAGATCGCGAACAAAATTTTTGAGGTGAACAAGGTGACATTCTCTGATGATGAACTACCGGTGGAGGGAACTGAACGCAATAGAGCCCTGTATCTCACAGTAAAGTGCGAGGATTTTGTAGTGACCCGAGTGCTAATTGATAATGGGTCTAGTGCCAATATTTGCCCTCTGTCCACTCTGGAGAAGCTGAAGGTCGATAATGAAAGAATTCACAAAAACTGTATTTGTGTACGAGGATTCGATGGTGGAGGGAAGAATACTGTGGGGGATATTGTGCTAGAGCTTACAATTAGGCCTGTGGAATTCACGATGGAGTTCTAAGTACTTGATGTTGTTGTGTCCTATAATCTTTTACTGGGATGACCATGGATCCATGCTGCAAAAGCTGTACCATCTTCACTACACCAAATGGTTAAGTTTGAATGGGATCGTTAGGAGATCGTGGTCCACTGGGAGGATAATTCTTGCAATACTATTACACCCTTTGAGGAAGTCGAAGATGATAAAGGCCCGTGTGTGTACCAAGTTATGGATACTGTACCAGTTTCCAAAGTCCCAGAAGGGGAACATGTTCCTATACCTAAGGTGGCTATCGCGTATGTTATGGTAGCGACAGAAATGTTGAGAAATGGATTTCTACCCGGAAAGGGTTTGAGAGCTTTACTACAGGGCATTATACAACTAGTGTCTCTTCCTGGTAATATTGATACTTTTGGGTTAGGCTTTAAACCCACCGCTGCTGATGTAAGGAGATCTAGAAAGTTGAAAAAGAAAGTATGGACCCTTCCTAAACCTATCCCTCGCCTTTCCCGTTCTTTCGTCCGGTCTGGTACTAAAATGTGCCCGACAACAATGATGCCCAGCTCTGTGGTGATAAAACTTGACAAGGAATTGATCGAAAGATTTGAAATGTTGTGCGATGAAGTGAATATGGTGGAAGCAAATGAAGGTTCAAGCAGAATTGATGTCCAGTTCGTAGGATCTCGAGCCAATCTTAATAACTGGGAAGCTACTCCTCTTCCAACTCGGAGGGAGTCGCGGTAGTTAGTTTTTGATTTGCTTTTTGAGTATTAAATCTGTTTTTTTTCAAGGTTGTAATTCAAATTTCTATGTTCCATCCAATTGGATGAGTCAAACCTTGTTATCTTACGAATTTCAATAAAATGCAATTTCTTTTTCTCTTTATTCCTGATAGTCTTTATTTTGTCTTTCTTTTCTCTTTCTTGTACAGTCCATTTTATGCTGATTTCAATGATGTGTCATGCATGAGGAGTTCCCGGCCTAGTCTTGATAATCAATGTGAAATAGTAATACAAGAAATTGAATGTGATGATGAGGTGGAGTATGATGACGAGGAGGCTTTGGAAGAAATTAGTAAAGAATTGAGTCAATATGAGGAAAAACCCAAACGTAACTTGAATGAAACAAAAACAATCAATCTGAGGGATCAGGAAAATGTTCGGGAAACAAAAATAAGCGTCCATTTGGAAGCCTCGCTCAGGGAAGAATTGATTAAGTTGTTTTTTGAATACAAAGATATCTTTGCATGGTCATACGATGATATGCCGGGTCTGAGTACTGATCTGGTGGTCCACAAATTGACCACTTATTCGGAATGCCCACCTGTCAAGCAGAAGTTGAGAAAATTCAAGACAGACATCAGTGTAAAAATCAAAGAAGAAGTCAATAAGCAGTTTGAGGCGAAGGTTATACGGGTTACCAAATATCCCACCTGGCTAGCCAATGTCGTGCCTGTGCCAAAGAAAGACGGAAAGAACAGAGTGTGTGTTGATTATCGGGATCTCAACAAGGCGATCCCAAAAGACAATTTTCCACTACCTAACATCCACATACAGATTGACAATTGTGCCAAACATGAGATTGGTTCTTTTGTGGATTGCTATGCGGGTTACCACCAGATTCTGATGGATGAGGAAGATGGTGAAAAGACGGCATTCATCATACCTTAGGGAACCTACTGTTATAGAGTTATTCCATTTGGGTTGAAGAATGCAGAGGCAACATATATGAGGGCGATGACTACCATGTTCCATGATATGATACATCGGGAAATTGAATTCTATGTGGACAATGTAATTATCAAGTCCAGAAAGCAGTGTGATTATGTTAAAGACCTGAGGAAGTTTTTCAAGAGGCTTCGCAGGTACAATCTCAAACTCAATCTGGCAAAGTGTGCATTTGGAGTTCTGTCAGGGAAATTATTGGGGTTTGTGGTGAGCCGACGTGGTATTGAATTAGACCCGTCCAAAATCAAAGCCATCCAGGAGCTGCCTCCACCAAAGAGTAAGAAAGAAGTGATGAGTTTGCTCGGCAGTTTGAATTATATCAGCAGGTTCATTGCTCAGCTTACCTTAACTTGCGAGCCTATCTTTAAGCTGTTGAAGAAAGATGCTGCAGTCAAATAGACAGATGAGTGCCAGGCTGCATTTGATAAAATCAAGGAATATTTGGCCAATCCGCCTGTATTGGTTTCGCCCGAGCCAGGAAGACCTCTGATCCTTTATTTGACAGTGTAGGATAATTCCTTTGGCTGTGTACAGAGGCAGCATGATGTTACAGGGAAGAAAGAGCAGGCAATTTACTACCTCAGCAAGAAATTCACATCTTACGAGGTAAAATACACTCAATTGGAGAGGACGTGTTGTGCTTTGACTTGGGTGGCACAGAAGTTGAAACATTATTTGTCAGCATATACCACTTATCTCATCTCCCGGATGGATCCATTGAATTACATTTTTCAAAAGCCCATCCCCACAGGGAGGCTTGCTAAATGGCAAATCCTGCTCACGGAATTCGATATTGTTTATGTAACCCGCACGGCGATGAAAGCACACGGAGTGGATGATCACCTAGCGGAGAATCCAGTTGATGATGAATATGAATCGTTGAAAACATATTTTCCTGATGAGGAGGCAATGTACATTGATGAACCGGAGCAAGATGAAAAACCTGGCTGGAAACTATTCTTTGACGGGGCTGCCAACAACAAAGCCGTCGGAATAGGAGTGGTACTTATCTCAGAGACAGGGCAACATTACCGTGTTACGGCTCAGCTTCGATTCTTTTGCACCAACAATATGGCTGAATACGAGGCATGTATATTGGGTTTGAGGATGGCCATAGATATGGGTGTCCAAGAGATATTGGTTATGGGCGACTGGGATCTTTTGGTACATCAAATTCAAGGAGAATGGGAAACACGTGACTTAAAGCTCATACCGTACTGGCAATGTTTGCATGAACTTTGTCAGCGATTTCAGTCAATAGAATTCAAGCACATTCCGAGAATCCACAATGAAGTTATTGATGCTTTAGGCACTTTGGCGTCAATGTTGCATCATCCGAATAAGGCTTATGTGGACCCATTACAAATTCAGGTCCGAGATCAACATGCTTATTGCAATACGGTGGAAGAAGAGCTCGATGGTGAGCCATGGTTCCACGATATTAAAGAATACCTCAGAATGGGAGTGTATCCGGCACAGGCCATAGGGGATCAAAAGAGAGCTATCAGACGATTGACAAGCAGATTTTTCTTTAGCGGAGGGGTTTTGTACAAAAGAACTCTAGATCTTGGTTTGTTGAGGTGTATGGATGCTAAACAGGCTACAGAAATCATGACCAAGGTACATGCGGGAGCCTGTGGACCACATATGAGTGGGTACGTGTTGGCAAAGAAAATTCTCCAAGCAGGATATTACTGGCTTACTATGGAACGAAACTGTATCAGCTTTGTGCGCAAGTGTCATCAATGCCAGGTACATGGAGATCTGATTCATTCCCCACCATCTGAGTTGCATACAATGTCGGCACCATGGCCTTCGTTGATTGGGGTATGGATGTCATAGGGCCGATTGAGCCGGCAGCATCTAATGGGCACAAGTTTATTCTGGTTGCCATTGATTATTTTACTAAATGTGTTGAGGCGAAAACTTTCAAGTCAGTGACCAAGAAAGCAGTGGTTGATTTTGTACATGCAAACATCATCTGGCGGTTCGGAATCCCGAAGGAGATCATCACAGATAATGATGCCAATCTCAATAGTCATTTGATGGCAGAGACATCTCAAAAGTTTAAAATCATACACCGTAATTCCACACCATATCGTCCTAAGGCGAATGGAGCAATGGAAGCATCTAATAAGATCATTAAGAAAATACTTCGGAAAATGGTGGAGGGATCAAGGCAGTGGAATGAGAAATTACCCTTTGCTTTACTAGGATATCGCACTACTGTTCGCACTTTGGTAAGAGCAACTCCTTATTCATTGGTATATGGCACAGAGGTGGTGATACCTGTAGAAGTTGAAATTCCTTCCCTTCGAATTATTGCGGAGGTGGAAATTGATGATGATGAATGGATCAAAGCCCGTCTGGAACAATTGAGTTTGATCGATGAAAAGAGATTGGCAGCAGCATGTCATGGGCAATTGTACCAACAGAGAATGGCCAGAGCTTATAACAAGAAAGTGCGTCCGCGAAAATTTGAAGTCGGAAAATTGGTATTGAGGCGCATCCTACCTCATTGGGCTGAAGCAAAAGGAAAGTTCGCTACCAACTGGAAGGGGCCATTTGTTGTAACACGAGTGTTGTCCAACGGTGCATTGTATCTAACAGATGTGGAAGGAAAATGTGTAGAAATGGCTATCACTTCGGATGCAGTCAAGAGATATTATGTATGATTTCTTTATATTTATGTATCTGATTGTATTTGACATGTTTTGAGATTTAAATGATGAAGGCATTTTGTTTTGCTATCCAAACACTCTATCCATTGCTATCCCTTTGAACCTTATTATATTTTCTATCATATCCTTCTTTCGGAATCAACAACAAAAATCAAGGATTGAACGAGAAAATCAAGCAAAAAAAATAAAAGAAAAAGAAAAGAAAAGAAAAAGAAACGAAAAGAAGAAAAGAAAGAAGAAGAATGGAAGGAAGGAAACATCGCAATAATGAAGCTATTTTATGGCGTGAACTATGTTTGACTTGATCCCGAAAGGGTACGTAGGCAGCCTCACTGAGGTTCAGTCACAACCGAAGAAAAGTTCAACAATCCCCAAGAAAGAAACTGGGGTAGAAGTTATGTTTGTTATGAAAGATATGATTCCGAAAGTTGTAGTTTTGAACCCACGTTGAAATATTTTGAGCCTTTATACCCTTCTTTCAAAACCCATCCAAAAGCCACATTACTGTCCAAAGAAAGACCTTCTGATCAATTTTAAGAAATATCAATACAAGTATATAAGGTGAATCATGTTGTGGACAACACTCGGGTATCAGAAGATGAGAAAATTGAAAAAAATGAGAGAGTCTTATTGGTGAAAACCCTCACGGGCACCATAAGGCGAAAGTGAGATTTCAGATGGGCAAATGAAAGAAGTCTGTGGTTGAAAGATGTTTTAAACATGGCGAAACAAGTGAGGTTTGGGTTTTCGGTGAAGATCAGGTTATGAAATATGGAACAGTTGATTGGTAGGACAGACTAGGCTGGTTAATCCAAAATGCATGGCATGATCAATGGAATCAGCCTTTCCAGTCAGATAAGTCCTATCCTCTTTCTCTTTTCAGAGTCTTTCTATCCTCAAAACTTTGAGGTCATTGCATTTCATTTTTCTTGAAATCTATCTATAAGACATTTTTAGTCAAAGCTAACTACCAACTTCCTAGTTGCATGGCACAATGAGATCAGGACTTATTAAAGGACAGTGAAATATGAAGGATCAATGTAAATCCCATCAAAAGGGTAATCAGATGATTGGAGGGAGAAGCAAAAATTCACAAAAAAGGGAACAGAAACACCAAGACAGTATCATGAGGTAAAACATTTGGGTCATCAGGATCAGAGGATTTGAAAGTTAGCCGGGAAATCACGGCAAGACAAAACAAGTTCAAAGAAGCAAGTCGGAGAAAGTTCGGAAGCGGAAGCATGGCCAACAAGAATGTCAGCAGCTAACCACCATGTTATACTAACAAATCGTTCTTTGATTAAAACAGGGGCAGAGGGAGCCCACCTGGATAACAAGGGAATACATTCCAAAGTGCAGCAACCAGGAGCCCACCTGAAAAATCAAGGGAATACTTTTCAAAGACAGCAACCAGGAGCCCCCCTAAAAAACAAAGGGAATACTTTTCAAAGACAGCAACCAGGAGCCCACCTGAAAAACAAAGGGAATTTTTTTAAAGTCAGCAACCAGGAGCCCACCTGAAAAACAAAGAGAATCTTTTTTAAAGTCAGCAACCAGGAGCCCACCTGAAAAAACAAAGGGAATCTTTTTTAAAGTCAGCAAGCAGGAGCCCACCTGAAAAAAAAAGGGAATAACTTTCAAGCAATTGCAAGCAGGAGCCCACCTGAAGAATAAAGGGAATATCTTTTCAAATGAAGCAAGCAGGAGCCCACCTAGAGAACAAAGGGAATATCTTTTCAAATGAAGTAAGCAGACACCCACCTGGAAAACAAGGGAAGTACAATCCAAATTTTAGCCTTTTAATTTTAATATTTGATAATATGATATGCCCAGTCACCATACTGGGACAGAAAATTTTCTTTGGTTGTCTATTTTGTTGTAAGTAGGAACCCATCTGGATAACAAGGGAATACTTTCTCAAAGTAATTGCAAGCAGGAGCCCACCTGGAGAACAAGGGAATACTTTTTCAAAAGTAATCATAAGCAGGAGCCCACCTGAAGAACAAGGGAATACCTTTTCAAGCAATCGCAAGCAGGAGTCCACCTGAAGAATGGACACATATATTTCAAAATATAGTCAAGGCAACAGCCAGAGTTCCATACAAGATGCAAGATCAAGGCAATACAAGAACACAAAATACCAAGCATAGATAGGATTTTTGTAAATCATAAAGCATAGCTTGGGCTAGCTTCTTTTTATCTTTACATGGTGTAATAAGGGGGTCAACAAGCAGTAACAGTAGCAACAGCAGTGAAATCACAGCTCCCTGGTAGTCCCAGCTACCAGACACTCTTGAGCTACACTGACCTGATTTCTGTTTAGCCCAGGATATGTAGGCAACCTCTAAAGCAGGGTGTGGTCAAAACTTTTCAAAATGCTTCACACAGAATATGCAAATAGGCAAAAATCCCTCATTACTGCTCACTTGTCTTTGCACAAAAACTTTTCGTTTTTTCGGGCAAAGAGGGGCAGCTGTGAGCACGTGATTTTTTCCCTAAGCAAATTATTCCTAAAATCCAAACAAAATAATTTTTCATTATTTTTTTAATTTTGCTGCATTTTTGTGTTAATTAGTTGCCTAATAATTCATTTAAAAAAATACAAAAAATATGCATATGCATTTGAATTTTTAATTTTAGTACTAATTCATTTTGGAAACAAATTAAAGAAAAATAAAAAAAATAGCATTTTTAGTGTTTCAATTGAAAACTACTATGAAATAGATATTAAATAAATTTTAGAATCTAATTAGTTTAACAATCAAATAAAATCAGAAAATAAATAAAATTGAAAAAGGAAAATAAAATACAAAAATACAAAAGAAAAATACAATGCAAAAATACAAAATAAAAGGATTTGGACTAATAAAGAAATTGGGTTAATTATTATAAACCCAAATCAAATGCTCTAGCCCAAACAATATACCCGCCCAGGCCCAATATCCACCCGTTCAACCCCAGCCATAAATCCAAACGACCCCGTTTTAAGTAATCTAATCCTAGCCATTGAAATGAACTGATCTAACGGTTGAAGCTTGATCTTCTCAAGGAAATAAAATTACGACGTTGCGTAGAATGATCTGGGCCGTTCACTTGATTAATCTAACAGACTGGGTTTAAGTTTTCATTAAAAAAACAAAACGGTGTCGTTTTAGATGGCAATTGATCTGAGTCGTTAATCTGTTAAATCCAATGGTCCAGGTAAGCGTTACTCTTTTAATATATCAAATCATATAACCCTAAAATCATTTTTAATCCCTCCTTTTTCCCCATCTAACCTAGCCGCCCCCTTTTCTCTCAACAGATACCGCCGGAACCCTACCGGCGGGAGACGGCACCTAAGCCAACCAGTCTACCAATAACACCCCAGAACCGCCCTTCACTCCTGATTCTACCCATGTATTCTTTTTCCCTCGAATCACTTCCGTTCATCTCGAATATTTCAAAAAGTGTCGCCTGAACCCTAATTCCGGCGAACACTAGTTCACCAAAATCGCCCCAAAATCATACCATAACCCCTCCTGACCACCTTCAACCTATTCCCAAACGTCTTGAACCCTAAAAATCACTGAAATAGCTCAAACGTCAAAATTAAGGTCTGCCGGCGACCAAAGTTCAAGAAAATTGCCATAAGACCTCCTGGATGCTGGAACTTGATCACTTGAAGAAAAGAAGAAATAAAGACTGTCCGAATAAATAAAGAAGAAGAAAAAAGAAGCTAAGTTTCTTTTTGCTCTTTCCTTTCTGTTCTTTGCATGTGATTCTTGTTCTGATAAAAAAATAATATAGTACTTTAGGATTTTCGATTGTTATCTTTTGTTCATTAAGAAATAGTATTAAATCTGATACTTTTAGATTTACTTTCTGATATTAAAATAGTATTTTTAATAAGATTCTGATTGATAACTTGATTAGTAAATTAGGGTTTAATAAATAGATCTGATTTGATGTCAAAATTAGTATAATTAGATTTTCAGAATGATTTCATTTGTTTGTTTCATATGTTTCTGAAATTGGTCGATTTTGTTAATTGTTAGAGTTTATTTTTTTTTATATTAGTTAATTCTGATGTTTGTTCGTATTAATTAGTTTGAATATCGTTAATATTAATCAGTTTGAATATTTTGGAAATAATTAGTAGATTGGTTATAGCTGTTTGAATTTCGATTAATAATTAGTTAATGACTAGATTAATTCTGATAATTATGGTTATAATAATGTGATAGTTTTAAAAAATTCAGGGTTAAAGAGGTAAAAAGGCAGTAGGGTAGCTGGTAAATTTAATTAAGGTCCAGGGGTCTTTTGGGTATATAAAAAGGGTTAATGGTAATAAACCTAGGGAAGTGGGGGCACTTTTGGGATAGTAAAATGGGTTAGTAGTAATTTCAGCTTAGTTTCAGGGGTATTATAATCATTGAAAAGGGTATTTTAATCAGAATTGGTAAATAATGAAATGAAGTGAGGGTAGAATAGGAATTTCAAAGGGATAGGAACATAATAGATACAACTAGAACATTCTAGAATGGGTTTTAGTGTAAGTTTAAATAAAAAAAGGTGTAGTAACTTGTTTAACAAGTCAGAAAAAAAGGAGACTAATATGAAAATACTAAAAATTGAGTTTCATCCAATTTTAATTCTATAAATAGGCAGTAATTATGCCTTAAAGAGAAGTTTTTTTGAAGTTTTGGCAATCTGAAAATTCCCCTGAAATAATTCTGCTATTATAGATCTCCATTTCCGAAATTAACCATTTTCAAAACTCAAAAATATCAAAAAACAGTAGAAAAAGTTAAAAATCTCACTGTTTCATTAGTTTTAAGTCAATTTGAAGTCTGTTTGGATAATTCTGGTTGATTCTGGTGATCAAATGTTGTTGAAATGGTATTGAGTTAGTTGAGTGCTTGGTCCTGTGGATTTCTATCATTGCTGTGGGTTAAATCTGGTTATTTGAAGCTGTGTTTGGATTTGTTGAGTTGCTTTCTGCTGCAGTTGCTGTTTATCACTGATCAATCCCTCTTCTAATAGATTTTTGCTTTTAAATCCAGGTATACATTTGACTTCTCCTTAGTGTAATCTTCAAATGAGTTGATTTGAAGCTGCGATTTCTTCAGTTTCGTTCGTGTCATAACAGATTCAAACTGTTCGAGTTGATAAATTAGATCATTATGTAATATCGTCAATTTGTAAATCTGATTTGTAATTTTAGTTTGATTTAGATGTAATTGGACTGGACTGTATAACTCTGGACTTTGAGAACCTTTAGACTATAACTAGTATTTGATCGTTATTAAAAGTACTTGAGACACTTAGGATTTTTGTGATAGTGAAAGGTGTTAATAGATCTGGATTTCAGTTAACATAGCATGTAAAGAAAAAATTAGAAATAATTCACTGGTATTCTCCTGTTAATTTTGTTTCAGAATAGCATTAGTTGTTGACATTAAAAAATAACAAAAGGTTCGTGTGTTAAATCAAACCTGTTATCATTTAGGTTAACTTTGAAGTAAATGTTATCCTAGTATTAATAGTTAAATGAGTATTCTCAACTAGATAGATTAAAAAGTGATCTGTTTATGAATATCTGCAAAATCAATTAATCTGAATTCAAGTTTCATCAAGGTTTTCACTTTAGTACGCATAAGTCATATTGAGTAGTAAATAGATCACTAATTGAAGTTAATTGTTAGTAAAGTTGGCCTAGAGTTAATCACATCAGTTTAATTAATAGTGAGAAGTGTTTTCATTTATTTCAAGTTGTATAAAGACGGATATCATGTATGTTAAAGTCTCTAAGCCTATATTATCTGCCTTAATCTGGAATTGGGCTCACATTTGAGCTCAAATTTTAATCATCAACGAATGCCGGCCCATTGAATAGGGCTAGAAAATTTGTTGGAGTGTAGAGGTAACCTGGGCCACAACTTGGGCCTGGAAGGGTCAGGCTTATTTGATGCCATAGGTATTAGATATCCTTCCTATGACCCGCCTCTCCTCTCATTTGTTCTTCTGGGCCTATTAAAGAAAATCTAAAAATTGGAGATTGTTTATACACAATAAATAAATATTCATATAACAAATTAATTAGGGCTTTTTTGCTTTGGATTTAAGGCCAAAAAAAAAGGAATATAGTTTACTTAGAATTGGCCTTTAATAATATAAATGAGATGAGCCTCGCTAAAAGCAAAGAATAAAATTGCGGGGCCCTCAATAAATGATCAATTCAAAAAATACTAGAAATCGGGAGGATCGTTTAGTAAATTTTACGGTCTTTCCCAAAGTTAATAAACGCGTAGATGCTTTAGGCGCGATTGATAATAATATTACTTTCCTAAATACGGGTGCACATTTATGTGACCCAAATCCAAATCTCAACGAAGTCGAAATGTGTTAAAAGCCACGGGCGTACTGGTACGGCGTGGTTCGAGATGCATTTTCACAACGTTGCAATTCTTGTGAAAATAATTAATAATAATAATAAGAGTGTGTTATTAACCAAAGGCACATAAAAATAGAACATATATGGAAATAAGATAAAATTAAATATGACAGTTGAGCGACCGTGCTAGAACCACGGAATCCGGGAATGCCTAACACCTTCTCCCAAGTTAACAGAATTCCTTACTCATATTTCTGGTTCGTGGACTGTTAACAGAGTCATAATTTCCTTGGTTCGGGATTCAACCGGTGACTTGGGACACTATTAATCTCCCAAGTGGCGACTCTGAATAAAAATAATAAATAAATCCCGTTCCGACTGTCCTTTAATTGGAAACTCCTTTACGCCCTTCACAGGGTGTATTAAAAACGCGTGAAAAAGGAGGTGTGACAATGAACATAACCACTCATGCCTTATTAGCACTCTAACACCGTAGGACATAATCTCATTCCAATACAAACGAACGTCTTCCTTCTCTATACACTGAGCATTCTTTATCAACAACAGCTCAAGACATCCTATTATTTCCTCACATCTACGAAGAACCATATAACCTTTATCAAAATTTGGCTTCACTCGTGCCATCCTCGCTTATTTTCTGCAACCAGGACTGATCCGCCGGCATACCTCGAAATGGGAACAACATAGCACATAACCGTGCGACCAGCTAATCAACAGCAACCTCCACAACTTGGCTCGAAGCTATCTATCAGGACACATTTAATAACCCATAATACTTTTACTCTAATGATGCCATAATATTATAGTGAGATTAAACTCAAATCATCTACTAGTTTATGAAAACACATATCCTCGGATACTGAAATCCTCGACAAACCCCACATTCATCCCCACATCAGCTGAGTCCACTCTCTGAAGCGACCCAAATTTTCAAATTACAACATGTACCTTTCAATTACACATGGGATCTTCTAGCGGACACATAAGGATCATACCACTCAAGAACACTCCGCAGGATATAACCCACCTGCTTTGCCTCAGTTTAGTATTTCAGCACACCTTCCATCGTCACACACATAACACAGTCATTTAGTCTTCCTGAGTCTGAACTCATATCGCCATATGTGATGTACTTAACTTCCAACTAGGAGATACGAAAATATTCTTCACGCGCCCATAACTCGGCTACACATCAAATCACAATAGGAATCGAACACTTAACAGTTCACCTACTATCCAGCAGACTTCTTTGTCACTACCAAGTCACATAGATACATCTCGCAACACTAACATACTCATCACATGGATATCCAACCGCCATTCTGGCTAATAAGGACAGTACTGAACATATAAATTCAAAACACTTGCTCACACAATCAGCACCTCAGTGCTCAAGCCATAGGCAAGATCCGACCTCAAGTCCTCCAGACTGGCCCAACATCAAACTCACGGGATCACATCTCGCCCCTTGATCGGTGAAACACAAGCCATCAAGGCTCATACAATACTGAGCGCCCATGTGCGCACACAGACGTGTGGAAGGAATTTCAAGAGTTATATCTCAAGCTGAATCAAGTACGCACGATAAGAATTCCAAGAAAGTGAAGTTTTTCCTAAAGGTTCTACAACCTCTCGAGGATAAATATAGACGTCTTCGTACCGATCCACGAGAATCTACTAAACCTGCTCATGACTCGTGAGACCTAGTAACCTAGGCTCTGATACCAACTTGTCATGACCATATTCTCAAACCCGGTCGTGATGGCGCCTCTCGTGAAGACAAGGCCAGCCAACAAAACAACAATGCCCTTTTTTTAACAGTTAATAAGCATAAATGAATGAATAATACGACTTAATGACATTAATAACTGATATTTACCATCCAACACAGCCCGACCGGGGTGTCACAAGTGACGAGCATCTAAAGAAGACTGAACACCACTACAGGGCCAATAATATATATATATACATAAAATAAAATCTGGAGTTCAAAAGATGAAGTCCAGTGCCGCGAACGCTGGCGGTTACCTTGCTCAGCTACAATAGTAATACCTTCAATCCGCTAATAACCCGCTATCGGGTGAACAATACCTGCAACTGCACGCGAGGTGCAGGGAGTAAAGTGAGTACTCCAACTCAGTGAGTAATAAGAGTAAATAATAACTGAGCGGCAAGAAATCACGTATTTGCAAAATCGGCAAAAATGCACATAAGCCACTAGGGCAATATTCCAATAACAGTTCTCAGTTCAAAATGTCAGTAAGATATCATTTAAGTTTTCAAATCTTGAAAAATGGCCGAATTTGCAAAATCGCATTAAAACCCTAGACCGAGATCAAATAGTATGTAAAAGTAATGCGAAAACAGTGATATCAATCCCTGAAGGATCCACATTGTTGGCTCGAAGCCCAAACATGGCAATCAGTCCAAATCATGATGATAACAAGTAGTTTCAGCCAAATACGTAGTAATTTCATCAATCGGGACGGACAAAGTCACAATACCCAACAGTGCTCTACCCCATGCTCGCTATCCGGCATGCAAGTCACCTCAATACAACACTATGATGTGCAAATTTGGGGTTTCAAACACTCAAGATATCATTTACAAGTATTACTCACCTCGAACCGGTGAAATTCCTCGCTCGCGACGCCTTTGCCCCTCAAATTGGCCTCCACGCACATCGAATCTAACCAAAATCAGAGCAAATACATTACAATATGCCAAGGGAACAATACCCAATCTAAAACAATCAAAATATAGCAAAAATCCCGAAACTAGCAAAACCCAAGCCCCGGGCCCGCTTCTCTAAAAGTTACAAAACTTACATTACCGGATTTCTCGTCTCGCCACGAGTCCATACATACCAAGAACTCCAAAATCCGATCTCAAATGACCTATCAAATCCCAATTTAAAATATCAACATTCAAGCCCTAGCTTTACCCCTTTTTAATGAATTTCAACCAATTTCCACCAAGTAGTTCAAAAATGGTGGAAACTACCTCTTGCTCGCGGATGAATTATGACATTTAAAACCTTTCTGTCCATAACAACTTTCGCTTATGCGGACACACAACCGCTTCTGCGCTCACCGCTCTTGCGGTCTCTTTCTGCTTCTGCGGACTTTCACTTAAGGGGCATGACCGCTTCTGCGGTCCAAAACTCGCACCCGTGATACCGCTCCTGCGGTCAAGGCTTTCCCTTATGCAGAACCAGAACTGAGCTTGAATTCTTCTTTTGCGCCTTCCCATCCGCTTCTGTGGTACCGCACTTGCGGTCCCAAAACCGCAGGTACGAAAACACCAGATACCAGCAACCTTCAACAACCCACAAGTCCAATTTTCTTCCCGTTGGCCATCCGGAATCACCTCGAGGCCCCCGGGACCTCAACCAAAAATATCAGTACATCTTAATACATTATTCAAACTTGTTCCAATCATTAAAACACTATAGTTAACACAAAAATCATCAAATTTCACCAAATCGAAGCCTAAGTTTCTTCAAAACTTCCAAAATGCGCATTCAATCAAAAACCCGACCAAACGATGTCTGAATGACCTAAAAATTTGCACACATATCCAAAATCACTCAACGAAGCTACTGCAACTCTCAAAACTCCATTCCGACCCTCAGATCAAAATCTCACCTATCAACCGGAATTCGCCAAAATTCTAACTTCGCCAATTCAAGCCAAATTCTACACTGGGCCTTCAAAATCAATTCCGATCACGTTCCTAAGTCAAAAATCATCCCCCGAAGCTAACTGAATCGCCGAAAATCACACCTGAGCTCTCTAACTCATAAGTCAATGTCCGATAAACTTTTTCAACTTAAGCCTTTTTAAAAGAGACTAAGTGTCTCATTTCTTATCAAAACAAATCAAAATCAATTCTAACACACCACCTACCGATAACGAAATATGAAGAAGCATGAAATGGGGGAAACGGAGCAATAACACATGAGACGATGGGCTAGGTCATCACATAAGTCATAATACATCATTCAGAGCTACTCATGCCTTCAAACCACCAACCGAAGTGTAAATATTCAAAACGACCGATCGGTTCATTACAAAAAATATTCTAAAAATTCTTTATATAATAATTGTATATACTTATCATGTTCATCAGTGCTATTTATTGTAAAAAAAATTCAGTAAATATTGTTTTTCCAATAATTGGATTGTTTAAGATTTTATTCATCTTTCAGTACTTCTAAAAAATAAATTGTTGCCCTTCTGAATGTAACAGAAGATGATAGATACTGGGAGTCATTTCATTAATAGGAAAGCCAAATAAATGCCATACCGCTTCTGGAGGTGTTACCCATCTAGCAGATCAATTCTTTTATTTTATCTATTTCTTCATTGCCATGTACGGAAAAAGAAATCTTATCATGTAATTTGTAAATATATTTGTAAAAATATTTCTCAACTTTAATATCCGAAGAAGCCTCCATATTTATATGACAGACAAACTTACAAAGCATGTAACGGTTATATGGGACAACCCATGAATTATCCAAATATTGTTCCCTTATGTGTACAAGTTTTTCTGTATTTTGTCTCTTGTAAACTGAATATTAATTTTTTCCTTTAGATGTCTGCTCAGCAAAATCTTTTAGATAGTTAAATCTGTAGAGGCCTTTTCTTCCATACATGAATTTGTAGGATTTAAATCACCACGTAGTTCATGCATCATATGTTGAAGCACACACGAATAAAGATGTTTTTCGGTATTAACATCAGGTAGTTCAGCACAAACAAACGTATCATAAGATTCACGTGCTAATAATTTATATTCATCACTAAGTATGATCAGAAAATGAGCATGTGGAAGATCACTTTTTGAAATTCTATAGTATACATAAATAGCAACTTTTTTCAAAGATTTTTCTTTTTAAAAATTTGCTTTCAGTTTCTCTACTTTTGCCCTGAATACTCATGATATTGAATGAGGTCTATTTTGAGTTTCATCAATTGAGAACAAGTGCTATTTTATTTTTGGCCAAGATGGATTACATGTCGTAGTTAAAAAAAGATCTGGTTTTCCAAAATGTTGCACTAATGTTATAGCATCCATATACCGCTGACACATATCTCATGGACCTCCTATGAAGGTAGCAAGGAGGAAACTTTTTTTCTAATTTTTCAAGCTTCTGTTTCACCAAGTATTAGAAAATCAATAATTTCTTGTCACATATCTATTCGAAACAAATGTTGATTAAAAAAATAAAAATTTATTCATTGTGTTTCTAGCTTTATGAACACACCTACTATGAATTGTAGAAATAATCTTCCGCAATATAATAATTCATTCTTCTCATTCTCACTTATCTGCAATTTGTAACAATAATACTCACAGCAAGAAACAATCTTTTTTTTCTTTTCCATTTTTTAGGACCTGATCTTCCATGTCAAGAAATCCATCATCAATGGAACACATGTTCTTTACACTTGGTAATTCTTTATATTCGCAATAATGTTTATTTCTCCATGCTATTTTTTAATACCACAATGCCAGTTATTTTGATCATAAAGAAAAATAATAGGTATTGCAAAGGATCATAACATCCATAATAATAATTCACGGGTTGTGTCTTATTACTATGGGTATATATTCGAATATGTAGTGTAGAAACAACATTGACATGATTATCTTGAACCCATATTCCAACTACCTCTGTTGCAGTTGGTAAATTATATACATGTTGATCTAAACATGAACTACATTTAAGTGTGATGTACAAATCACATAGTTTCAGAACATTTGCCAGGTATTTCAAAAAGATAGCGTATGAATTAACTAAGAAAACATTCATAAATCTCCTAACAATTGATTCGTTGATATTCACTAAGCATGCCATTCTATTAGCAAGTTCATTTTCATTATCATAGAAGTATAACTGCAGATTCTTTCCTTTTTTATCAGGAGGAAATAAATCAGGTATAAAATGATAGATTTGTTCCTAAACCCGAAATGTACATATACTATGATATCTCCTTGCTAACTTTTTATCATTGGTTACACCAAGTGAGGTCAACATGAACATATTAATGTATGTTCTAATGTACATTCAAAAGTGCTTAGATTTTTTATTATTGCATGTGTACAAATCTGATAATTCATTAGGCAACTGGTATGAAACTAACTTAATTGACCCATTGCCACAACAAAATCCGGGTGGATCATACTGAAATATTTTTGCATTGTAAAATTTATAGTTTGGGGTGGCTTTTAAGCATGGATAATCTAAGTTGTTTTGATTAGTTTTCGTATAGACAATTTTGTTCAATCTATAAACTGTATGTTATAAGTATTATTAAAAAATAAAGACTGACAAAAATTTCAAATAATGAAAAATGTTAGTTGAACGTAAAAATAAAACTAACCTTTGTTTGCAACAATTTCAATGGGGGAATTTTGTTGTCCCTTAGATGTACCGGATGTTGATCCTGTTAATTTCTTTAATTAGATGTACGCTTACGGCATGACATAGTAACAAAGTTAAAGGTAGAGTTATGGTTTTACCTCTTTCAAACACAGAAAATGAGTGACAAACATCTTTTCCTTTACCAAAGACAACTAATAAATTAGGAGTTTCATGGTTGATGCCTACTGCGTAAAATATAAAACACATTTCATACTAAGTGAATATTCAAGCAAACTAGCAGAAGCAATAAAGAAGCAATTTGTCGTCCAACCTTTGACATTAGCATAAGAAGACTCTCTTATAATTGTTAGGACAGAAAAGAGTCAGGTGTCATGCGGAAGCTATTAAAGCAAACCTTCAACGATGATAAATAAGACAACAAAAGAGAAATATACCAAAAGAGACACAAATATATAACGTTGTTCGGTCAACTGACCTACATCCACGGCGGAGATGAGCAACCCACTATATAAAAAGAGAGTATAAAATATAGAGAGAACAACCTCAAAAAGAGGCAAATGCAAGTGGCACACTAATACTTATCCCGTAAAGTTCTCCCCTTAAACACTGCTCTCAAGCCCCTTACAGCTATATTGTGGATGCTACTGAATGAGAACGAAAAATCTTCAATTTATAGAACTCCAAACCTTTTCCTACAAGAAAAGGGACTAGACAAATATGGAAGAACTATATTTTTCTTCTAAGAAAAGAAAAATTCAATTATGGTAAATATGTTGTCCTTTCCTTCATGAGATAGGAAAACTAATTATGGTAAGAAAATTTGGATAAACACCTAACAATTCTCCCCTTTGGCTTGAATTTTTTGACAAAACAAACTTGATCCACCTTCTTCACATAATTTTCAACAAGTCGCATCTCCAAATCAGCGCCACAAATATTGTCTCAACGTGCATAGTACATCGGTCAAATTTCTCAAACAAAAATTATGATTATCATTAAATATATTCCAGCTAGAACTGAACCTGCCAAGATGAACCTGTCTTGAACCTCGCTCTGATACCACTTGTTAGGACGGAAAAATATAGAGGTTTCAGGTGCATTCGAAGTAGTTACCTGAGTAGAAATTGGTTGCTGATCAACCGCAACTTCATCAGCTGGAGCATCCATAATATCTATACCATGATGATCATTTTGATCTTGATCACTATCTCCATCATTGTCTTGGGTTCCTTCATGTGCAATATGTGTCTTAGCAATAGAAACTGGATCGATATTAACCAAGCTCTCATTACTCTGAGAATCTATCTTTTAATCTTTGTCAATATCTTCAATAGTTCGGTCTTCAAAAAATATTACATCACAACTTCTAATAAGTTTATTATTAACTGGATCATAAAAACAATACTCGAATTCATCTTGATCATAACCGATAAAGATGTACTGCTTAGTTTTGACATCCAATTTTTATCTCTCATCTTTAGGAACATGCACACAAGATTTACACCCAAAAACTCTCAGGTGATCATAAGAAATATCTTTGCAAACCAAACTCTGTTTGGGACATTACCATCCAAAGCAACAACATGACAAAAATTGATAAACATAGACAATAGTGTTAAGTGCTTCTACCCAAAATGTATTTGGAAGTTTAGCTTCTGAAAGTAAGCATTTAACTCTCTCAACTAGAGTTCTATTTATCCTCTCTGCCAAACCATTCAATTTAGGCATCTTGGGTGGAGTTTTCTGATTACGAATTCCTTGTTCCTTGCAATAGTTATCAAAGGGACCACAATTTTCACCACCATTGTCAGTGGGAATATATTTTAATTTCTTCCTCGTCTGTCTCTTTGCTAAGGCCTAAAATTCCTTAAACACGCAAAGTGTTTGATCTTTGGATTTCAAAGGATACACCTAGAGCTTACGAGAATAATCATCAATGAAGGTCACAAAGTAAAGTGCACCACCTTTTGGCTTTACTTAAAATGACCGCACAAATCACTTTACTAGCTCCAATAAATCGGGCTTTCTCGAGGGAGGATGGCTATGAAAGGAAACCCTTTTCTGTTTGCCATCTAAACAATGGATACACCTTTTTAGCTTTGCTTGTTTCACTCCAAAAAGCAAAATTTTCTTAGACAAACATGTAATCTCCCTCTCGCTTATGTGACTCAATCTTTTGTGCCACAATTCTGATAAGTATCACTTTTCACCAGATTTATTGAGTCATTAAGAATAGAGCCCTGTTTCACATATAAATGACAAGACTTGACCCCTAGAGCCACTACTAACGAGCCCTAGTTGAGCTTCAATTAGCCATTAAAGAGGGCATTATGGTAACCTTCATCGTCTAATCTTCCTACGAAGAACAAATTGAAAGAAAAGTATGGAGCATGCTTGACATTTTAAAGAACTAACGTTGAACCATTATTAGTTTTCAAAAAAATTGTGCCAACACCAAACACATTAACTTTACTTGCATTGCCCATCTTTAACACTCTAGAATCAGCAAGAGTATAAGATGAGAAAAAATCTTTTCTTGGTGTGACATGTGAGGTATCTCCAGAATCTACTATCCAGCTCGTCTCATGGGATACCAAGTTGATGGCTTTTTCATCATAAGCAAAAAGAAGGTCATCTCGAACAATAGCAGCAACATTGTTCTCATGATTTTCAGCCTTATTTCCTTCCCTAATGTCTTGATTCAACTTGTGGCAAAACCTTTTGATGTGTCCTTTCTTGCCACAGTGGTTGCATGTAATATTATAGTATTTGGACCTTGAGTTACTTCTACTTTTACCTATATTACTTGCCTCTTGTTCTATCTCTTCCCCAGTTTTCTGTAACCACGATAACTGCTTGTGAGGATGACCCCTAAGATTTTCTTCATACTTCCTCGTTCAACAAACCACTCTTGGAATATTCCACGGTCACCTTACCTCCTGGAGCTGAATTTGTCAAAGAGACACAAAGAGTTTCCCAAGAGTCTGGAAGAGTATTAAGAAGCCAAAGTCCTTGTATCTCATCATCAAAATTAACTCCCATTCCAGGCAGCTGATCAAAGACGCCCTGAAAATCATTTATGTGATAAAGGATAGGACTGTCTTCCTTGTTTTTAAAGGTCATAAATTGATTTAGCAGGAAAAATTTGTTGTTCCCAATTTTTGAAGCATAAAGAGTCTCTAGCGTTTCCCACAATGATCACGCATGTGTCCCGTTCACAATATGGTTGCGAAAATTATCTTCAACCCATTATCTTATATATCCACATACTTGTTGGTACTCAAAATTCCAATATTCATCGGATATGTTCTCGGGTTTATGAGTTGAAAAAATGGGTAGATGCATCTTCTTCACGAATAATAAGTCTTTCATCTTGCTTCTCTAAACATTATATTTTCTCCCATTTAAACACACCATCTTGTTCATATTCACCTCCATTTCATAACAACCCAGATAAATAACCAAGCTCTGATACCATTGTTATGTTGAGGAAGAGGCAAACCCAAAAATAAAAAAAGACAAAGAACACCAAATTTTAACGTCGAAAACGCTTCAAATCGAAGGTAAAAACAACGGGATCACAAAGATCCAAAAAGCTCCACTATAACAATAAGAGAGTAACAAAAGTTCTCCAAATTGGCTACACAACAAATTCCAAACACGGGGCAACAAAAGCAAAAAAAGCAACAACTAATCAATTGAAGAAAGAGGAGAATACACAATAATAAGAGTGTCGCCTTTGACACTAGAAGAAGAAAAATCTCTTATAGTAAGAGCACTCCCTTTCTGACAATATTGTGTCACATGGATACTTTATTCTTTCAGTTGGACAATCAACAACTAATTTTATGGATTGTATTCTTATATATCCATTTGTTTGGTGTGTCGTTGTAATAACATTGTGTCACGACTGAAAACTCGGACCCAGTCGTGATGGCGCCTCTCATGAAGACAAGGCTAGCCGACACTTACCCAATTCAGTTCTAACAGCTTAATAAATCAATTAAGTATTTTATAACGATGATTAATCCAACATTTAAGTAGTCAACAATACAAATATGCGGAATAACAACCAAACACAGCCTGACATCGGGGTGTCAATAGTCATGAGTATCTACTACAACCATCTAGTCACAACAAGGCCAAAATGGTCGAAAAAATCACAAGAATACATAGGGAAAAAGTAGAGCCGCGATCGCCAGGCGATTACCTTGCTAACTCCAATGAAACTGCCACCAAGCTTAGAAAATACATGAATCTGCACACAAGGTGCAAGGAGTAAAGTGAGTACTTCCAACCCAGTGAGTAATAATCATAACTAAAGTCTAAATGGTAAGAAATCACGAAAAGAGCATCAACATGCTGCATAGAAGTAGTTTAAAAATCCAGTAGAAAGAAATGAAGCTGTAAAATCCCTTAAAACATTTTAGCTCAGTTTAAACTTCTTTGAAAAATGACTTTTTCAACAATTACGCAAGTGAATGGAGAACACCTAGTGCAGATAAGCACATAAATCCACCCCTCGGGCACAAATACACAATTAAACAGGTAAACAACAGACCAATAAGAAAGATAAGCACAAAAGGTTTGACCCTCGGGCAAAATGTCAACAAATTCGCCTCTCGGGTGTCACGACCCGGATTTCCCACTCTCGGGAGTCGTGATGGCGCCTACTCGTAGAAGCTAGGCAAACCAAATTTAGTTACTTTTCTCTTACAACATAATTTTCCCTTTTTTGCAATTTATGCCAACAATATTAAGCAATAGAATTAAATGATAGCGGAAGCCTTAATTATTGAAATTGAAACAAAGTGCGAAATAGTCAATATAAGCGTCTACCCAAGACTGGTGTCACAATAATCATGAACTGCTAAGAAATACTAAATACAAAGGTGTGAAAGAAAAATATAAGTTGTTTGTCTCGAAGACAATAAGGCAACATGCTAAAAAAAGAGAATAAGGGAGACGTCGGGCCTGCGGACGTCTGCAAGGCTACAACCGACCCCATGTGCTGGTAAGTGTCTAGCCTAACCCCGGCGAGGTAGCGACGAGGCTAGGACCAGACTTCAGATAAACCTGTGCAGGTGTATATACAAGTACAATGGAAAAGTAGCAGGAACATAACAATTTTAACTGGGGAAGGGAGCATGCTTCAGGGGTAACAGATAGAAACAAAATATCAGGAATAATGGTACGTACATCTACTGTTTAACTTCTAGCAATAATTAAAAGACTAGGCAACTTTAATGTTCGACTAATCTTGTTGCAGGCGTGCAACCATATCCCATATCTCAATATCTCGTGGTAGGCGTACCACCCGCTCCCATTTCAATATCACTCGTGGTAGGCGTACGACCCGCTCCCATTTCAATATCACTCGTGGTAGGCGTACCACTCGCTCCCATTTAAATATAACTCATGGTAGGCGTACCACTCGCTCCCATTTCAATATATCATGTGTGGTAGGCGTACCACTCGCTCCCATTTCAATATATCATGTGTGGTAGGCATACCACTCGCTCCCATTTCAATATATCATGTGTGGTAGGCATACCACTCGCTCCCATTTCAATATATCATGTGTGGTAGGCATACCACTCGCTCCCATTTCAATATATCATGTGTGGTAGGCGTATCACTCGTTCCCATTTCAATATATCGTGTGTGGTAGGCATACCACTCGCTCCCATTTCAATATATCGTGTGTGGTAGGCGTACCACTGGCTCCTATTTCAATATATCATGTGTGGTAAGCGTACCACTCCCTCCCATTTCAATATATCATGTGTGGTAGGCATACAACTCGCTCTCATTTCAATATATCATGTGTGGTAGGCGTACCACCCGTTCCCATTTCGATCCAACACAGCATCACAAAGAGAATCCCGGCAAGGGAACAGATAATATATTGTTTTCCCGTCAGGGGAACAAGAATATCAAATCAACTATCCCGGCAAGGGAGAGTCAGCTATAACCAATCATATTCAACTTGTTCTTGGCACAACTAACATCAATATTCAGTCGAAACTTTCATAGGATCAACCAAGGGTACACAATTAACAAAATTAAGACTCACAGTCATGCTAGACACCAATGTATAGATACTCGTCACCATGCCTATACATCGTACTCGATCAATTAGCAAGTAGCAAACAAGACTCAACTCCTATTCCCTCAAGCTAGGGTTAAACTTAATACTTACCTTGATGCCTTGAACTCCACTCAAACCTCAACTATCGTTTTACCCCGTGATACCACCTCCAATATGCTCGAATCTAGTAAAAAATTACTCAATTACTTTAATAAACGCTAAAAGAATCAATTTGAATGCATAAAATGAATTTCCCAAGTTTTCCCCAAAAGTTCCAAAATTTCCCCCGGGCCCATGTGATCAAAACCCGAGGTTTGAACCAAAACCCGGTTACCCATTCCCCCACGAACTTAAATATATAATTTGTTTGAAATCGGACATCTAATTGAGGTCCAAATCCCTAATTCGTAGAAAACATAGGTTCTACTCAAAACCCCCAATTTCACCCATGAAAATCATTGATTTTAAGTGGAAAACATGTTAAATGATGTTAATGATTGAAAGAATTGAGTAAAAATTGACTTACAAATGATTTGGAATGAAACTTGTTCTTGAAAAATCGCCCACGGAGTTGTATTTTGAAAGTGGGGTGAAAAATGACTTAAAATTCGACTAAGTATGAAATTGCTGGGTCTCTGATGTCGCATTTGCGAAATGGGGTTCGCCATTACGAACCCCGACCAGATGTGGGAAATGCAATGCTCGGTTTGCATTTGCGAACCCTCACTAGATTGCTAGTTTTCGCATTTGCGAACACAAGATAGCATGTGCGATCAGCCTCAGTTCACATTTGCGAGCACAAGGATAGCATTTGGATCAGTGCCCATATATCCCCTATTCGCATTTGCGATAAAATGGATCGCATTTGCGATTATATGCCCACACGCAAGGCTTCGCATTTGCGATCAATGCTCGCATTTGCGAGCTCGCAATTGCGAGGCTCATCCTCGCAAATGCGAAGATCACAGAAGCAAAAATACCAGATTTTTTTACAAGTTCAATAATGCAATGCGTGTCCTATCCAAAACTCATCCGAGTCCTCGGGGCTCCAAACCTTATATGCACACCACCTCAAAAACATCCTACGGACTTATCCGTGCGATCAAATCGCCAAATTAACATCATATACATCCAATTAAACCTCAAAATTCTTAATATTTTTCCAAGTTTTCATAAAACATCAAATTTCCATTTTTAAGCTCGAAACACGTCACAGGACATCCGTTTTCAACCAAATTTTGCAAAAAGCGTTTAAATTACATATAAGACATGTACCGGGCGCCAAAACCAAAATACGGGCCCGATACCAATACGTTCTAATCAAATTCCATTTCAAATTCCCTTAAATATTTTCAGAAAATAATTTCACACAAAAATTCATTTCACGGGCTCTGGACCTCGAAATTCGATTCCGGGCATACGCCTGAGTCTCATATTTTTCTACGAATCCTCCGGTATTGCCAAATCACGGGTCCATGTCCGTTTACCCAATAATGTTGATCGAAGTCAAATTTATTCATACTAATATCAAAATATGACATTTTTCACACAAAATTCATATTTAAGTTTTCTGGCTATGCGCACGGACTGTGCACGTAAATCGAGGCAACCCTAAATGAGGTTTTCAAAGCCTCGAAAGCACAGAAAGAGTAAGGAAACAAGTGATGGCCTACAAAGTGATGACCCTTTGGGTCATCACATTCTCCACCTCTAGAACAATCGTTCGTCCTCGAACGGACAAAAGAAAGAAGTACCTGAGTTGGGGAAAAGATAAGGATAAGACTCCGCATATCAGACTCGGACTCCCAGGTTGATGCCTCAGGGGGCTGACCTCTCCGTTGAACACAAACAGAAGGAAAACTCTTGGATCTCAACTGACGAAACTACTGGCTCCTCCTCATAAGACAAGTCCTGGTCCAACTGGATAGTGCTGGAATCTAACACATGGGATGGATCGTCATGATACCTCCGAAGCATGGATACATGAAAAAATTGGATGCACGGTTGATAAGCTAGGTGGCAATGCAAGTCTATAAGCCACCTCTCCGACTCGATCAAGGATCTCAAATGGCCCAATGAACCTAGGGCTAAGCTTGTCCTTCTTCCCAAATCTCATCACGCCCTTCATAGGCGATACTCAGAGCAATACTTGCTTACCAACCATGAAAGCTACATCTCGAACCTTACGATATGCATAGCTCTTTGCTTGGATTGAGCCAAACAAAGCCTATCCTAAATGATCTTGACCTTGTCCAAGTCCTCCCGAACCAAATCCGTACGTCTCAACTGAGCCTCTCCCGACTCAAACCATCTAACTAGAGACCGGCACCGCCTACCATATAAGGCATCGTAAGGAGCTATCTGGATGCTCGACTGGTAGCTGTTGTTGTAGGCAACTCTGCTAAAGGCAAGAACTGATCCCATGAACCTCCAAAGTCAATAACACAAGCTCAAAGTATATCCTCCAAAATCTGAATAGTCCGCTCGGACTGGCCGTCCGTCTGGGGATGAAATGCTATGCTCAACTCAACCCGTATGCCCAACTCTCGCTGAACTGCTCTCCAAAAGCACGAGGTAAACTGCGTACCCTGGTCCGAAATGATAGATGCCGGCACACCATGAAGGCGAACAATCTCCCAGATATAAATCTCAACTAATCTCTCGGATGAATAGGAGACTGGCACAGGAATGAAGTGCACTGACTTAGTCAGCCTATCCACAATGACCCAAGCCGCATCAAACTTTTTCCAAGTCAACGGAAGTCCGGTAACGATGTCCATAGTGATCCTCTCCCACTTCCACTCGGGAAGCTCAATCCTCTGAAACAAACTACCAGGCCTCTGATGCTCATACTTAACCTGCTAACAGTTCAAACAATGAGCCACATATGCTACAATATCCTCCTTCATTTTACGCCACTAATAATGTTGCCGCAAATCCTTGTACATCTTCGCAGGGCCTGGATGAATAGAGTACTGGGAACTATGGCCTCCTCTAAAATCAACTCTCGAAGTCCATCCACATTAGGCACGCATACTCGGCCCTGAAATCTCAAAACTCCATCATCATATAAGGTAACCTGTTGGGCACCTCCACGCTGCACCGTGTCTCTAAGGACACCCAAATGGGGATCATCAAGCTGCCGATCACGGATACGCTCCAATAATGAAGAATGAGAGACCGTAAGAGCCAACACACGACTGGGCTCAAAAACATTCAATCTCATTAACTGATTGGCTAAAGCCTGAACATCCAAAGCAAGCGGCCTCTGGCTGACTGGAATATATGCTAGACTGCCCATGCTGGCTGACTTCCTACTCAAAGCATTGGCCACCACATTGGCCGTCCCCTGATGATATAAAATGGTGACATCATAGTCTTTCAATTACTCCAACCACCTCCTCTAACTCAAATTCAACTCATTTTGCTTAAATAGGCACTGAAGACTTTTGTGGTCAGTGAACACCTCACATGCCATGCCATACAATTAGTGCCTCCAAATCTTCAAGGCGTAGTTGCCAATTCTAAATCATGCACTGGATAGTTCTTCTCATGAATCTTCAATTTGCTTCGAAGCATAGGCAGTAACCTTGCCATCCTGCATCAACACTACACCAAGCCCAATACGGGAAGCATCACAATAAACGGTATAAGGCCCAGTCCCCCGTAGGCAAAACCAACACCGGTGCCATAATCAGAGCTGTCTTGAGCTTCTGAAAGCTCGCCTCACACTCGTCCGACCATCTGATAGGCACCCTTCTGGGTCAACCTAGTTATCAGGGCTGGAATAGACGAAAACCCATCTAAAAATCGACGGTAGTAGCCTGCCAATCCCAAGAAACTCCGAATCTCTATAGCTGATGCTGGTCTAGGCCAGTTCTTGACTGTATCAATCTTCTTTGGACCCACCTAAATACCCTCTACTAATACAACGTGACTCAGAAATGCTACTGAACTCAGCAGAACTCACACTTGGAGAACTTGGCATATAATTGACTGTCCCTCAGAGCTTGAAGAACCACTCTAAGGTGCTGCTCGTGCTCCTCCTGGCTGCAGGAGTACACCAAAATATCATCAATAAAGACTATCACGAACATGTCCAAATATGGCCTGAACACTCGGTTCATCGACTCTATGAATGCTGTTGGGGCATTGATCAACCCCAAATGACATGACCAATAACTCATAATGCCTATATCGAGTACAGAAATATGTCTTAAAAATATCGGATGCCCTAATACTCAATTGATGGTAGCCAGATATCAAGTCTATCTTTGAAAATTTCTTGGCACCCTGAAGCTAATCGAACAAATCGTAAATCCTAGGCAGCGGATACTTATTCTTTATTGTGACTTTGCTCAATTTCTAGTAATCAATGCTCCTCCTCATCGAACCATCCTTTTTCTTCACAAATAACATCGGCGCATCCCGAAGCGAAATGCTAGGTCTAGTAAAACCCCTCTCAAGCAAATTCTGCAACTGATCCTTTAATTCTTTCAACTCTGGCGGGGACATGGGATACGGCAGGGTAGAAATAGGCTAGGTGCCCGGAGCCAGATCAATACAAATGGTCAATATCCCTGTCGGGCGGCATATCCAGTAGGTTTGAAGGAAAAATCTTAGGGAACTCCCGAACAATAAGTACCGAATCAATAGAAGGGACCTCAAAATTCTTAATATTTTTCCAAGTTTTCATAAAACATCAAATTTCCATTTTTAAGCTCGAAACACGTCACAGGACATCCATTTTTAACCAAATTTTGCAGAAAGCGTTTAAATTACATATAAAACCTGTACCGGGCGCCAAAACCAAAATACGGGCCCGATATCAATACTTTCTAATCAAATTCCATTTCAAATGCCCTTAAATATTTTCAGAAAAGAATTTCACACAAAAATTCATTTCACGGGCTCTGGACCTCGAAATTCGATTCCGGGCATACGCCTGAGTCTCATATTTTTCTACGAATCCTCCGGTATTGCCAAATCACGGGTCCATGTCCGTTTACCCAATAATGTTGATCGAAGTCAAATTTATTCATACTAATATCAAAATTTGACATTTTTCAAACAAAATTCATATTTAAGTTTTCTGGCTATGCGCCTGGACTGTGCACGTAAATCGAGGCAACCCTAAATGAGGTTTTCAAAGCCTCGAAAGCACAGAAAGAGTAAGGAAACAAGTGATGGCCTACAAAGTGATGACCCTTTGGGTCATCACATTCTCCACCTCTAGAACAACTGTTCGTCCTCGAACGGACAAAAGAAAGAAGTACCTGAATCGGGGAAAAGATAAGGATAACGACTTCGCATATCAGACTCGGACTCCCAGGTTGATGCCTCAGGGGGCTGACCTCTCCCCGTAACACAAACAGAAGGAAAACTGTTAGATCTCAACTGACGAAACTACTGGCTCCTCCTCATAAGACAAGTCCTGGTCCAACTGGACAGTGCTGGAATCTAACACATGGGATGGATCGCCGTGATACCTCCGAAGCATGGATACATGAAAAAATTGGATGCACGGTTGATAAGCTAGGTGGCAATGCAAGTCTATAAGCCACCTCTCCGACTCGATCAAGGATCTCAAATGGCCCAATGAACCTAGGGCTAAGCTTGTCCTTCTTCCCAAATCTCATCACGCCCTTCATAGGCGATACTCAGAGCAATACTTGCTTACCAACCATGAAAGCTACATCTCGAACCTTACGATATGCATAGCTCTTTGCTTGGATTGAGCCAAACAAAGCCTATCCTAAATGATCTTGACCTTGTCCAAGTCCTCCCGAACCAAATCCGTACGTCTCAACTGAGCCTCTCCCGACTCAAACCATCTAACTAGAGACCGGCACCGCCTACCATATAAGGCATCGTAAGGAGCTATCTGGATGCTCGACTGGTAGCTGTTGTTGTAGGCAACTCTGCTAAAGGCAAGAACTGATCCCATGAACCTCCAAAGTCAATAACACAAGCTCAAAGTATATCCTCCAAAATCTGAATAGTCCGCTCGGACTGGCCGTCCGTCTGGGGATGAAATGCTATGCTCAACTCAACCCGTATGCCCAACTCTCGCTGAACTGCTCTCCAAAAGCACGAGGTAAACTGCGTACCCTGGTCCGAAATGATAGATGCCGGCACACCATGAAGGCGAACAATCTCCCAGATATAAATCTCAACTAATCTCTCGGATGAATAGGAGACTGGCACAGGAATGAAGTGCACTGACTTAGTCAGCCTATCCACAATGACCCAAGCCGCATCAAACTTTTTCCAAGTCAACGGAAGTCCGGTAACGATGTCCATAGTGATCCTCTCCCACTTCCACTCGGGAAGCTCAATCCTCTGAAACAAACTACCAGGCCTCTGATGCTCATACTTAACCTGCTAACAGTTCAAACAATGAGCCACATATGCTACAATATCCTCCTTCATTTTACGCCACTAATAATGTTGCCGCAAATCCTTGTACATCTTCGCAGGGCCTGGATGAATAGAGTACTGGGAACTATGGCCTCCTCTAAAATCAACTCTCGAAGTCCATCCACATTAGGCACGCATACTCGGCCCTGAAATCTCAAAACTCCATCATCATATAAGGTAACCTGTTGGGCACCTCCACGCTGCACCGTGTCTCTAAGGACACCCAAATGGGGATCATCAAGCTGCCGATCACGGATACGCTCCAATAATGAAGAATGAGAGACCGTAAGAGCCAACACACGACTGGGCTCAAAAACATTCAATCTCATTAACTGATTGGCTAAAGCCTGAACATCCAAAGCAAGCGGCCTCTGGCTGACTGGAATATATGCTAGACTGCCCATGCTGGCTGACTTCCTACTCAAAGCATTGGCCACCACATTGGCCGTCCCCTGATGATATAAAATGGTGACATCATAGTCTTTCAATTACTCCAACCACCTCCTCTAACTCAAATTCAACTCATTTTGCTTAAATAGGCACTGAAGACTTTTGTGGTCAGTGAACACCTCACATGCCATGCCATACAATTAGTGCCTCCAAATCTTCAAGGCGTAGTTGCCAATTCTAAATCATGCACTGGATAGTTCTTCTCATGAATCTTCAATTTGCTTCGAAGCATAGGCAGTAACCTTGCCATCCTGCATCAACACTACACCAAGCCCAATACGGGAAGCATCACAATAAACGGTATAAGGCCCAGTCCCCCGTAGGCAAAACCAACACCGGTGCCATAATCAGAGCTGTCTTGAGCTTCTGAAAGCTCGCCTCACACTCGTCCGACCATCTGATAGGCACCCTTCTGGGTCAACCTAGTTATCAGGGCTGGAATAGACGAAAACCCATCTAAAAACCGACGGTAGTAGCCTGCCAATCCCAAGAAACTCCGAATCTCTATAGCTGATGCTGGTCTAGGCCAGTTCTTGACTGTCTCAATCTTCTTTGGACCCACCTAAATACCCTCTACTAATACAACGTGACTCAGAAATGCTACTGAACTCAGCAGAACTCACACTTGGAGAACTTGGCATATAATTGACTGTCCCTCAGAGCTTGAAGAACCACTCTAAGGTGCTGCTCGTGCTCCTCCTGGCTGCAGGAGTACACCAAAATATCATCAATAAAGACTATCACGAACATGTCCAAATATGGCCTGAACACTCGGTTCATCGACTCTATGAATGCTGTTGGGGCATTGATCAACCCCAAATGACATGACCAATAACTCATAATGCCTATATCGAGTACAGAAATATGTCTTAAAAATATCGGATGCCCTAATACTCAATTGATGGTAGCCAGATATCAAGTCTATCTTTGAAAATTTCTTGGCACCCTGAAGCTAATCGAACAAATCGTAAATCCTAGGCAGCGGATACTTATTCTTTATTATGACTTTGCTCAATTTCTAGTAATCAATGCTCCTCCTCATCGAACCATCCTTTTTCTTCACAAATAACATCGGCGCATCCCGAAGCGAAATGCTAGGTCTAGTAAAACCCCTCTCAAGCAAATTCTGCAACTGATCCTTTAATTCTTTCAACTCTGGCGGGGACATGGGATACGGCAGGGTAGAAATAGGCTAGGTGCCCGGAGCCAGATCAATACAAATGGTCAATATCCCTGTCGGGCGGCATATCCAGTAGGTTTGAAGGAAAAATCTTAGGGAACTCCCGAACAATAAGTACCGAATCAATAGAAGGGACCTCAAAATTCTTAATATTTTTCCAAGTTTTCATAAAACATCAAATTTCCATTTTTAAGCTCGAAACACGTCACAGGACATCCATTTTTAACCAAATTTTGCAGAAAGCGTTTAAATTACATATAAAACCTGTACCGGGCGCCAAAACCAAAATACGGGCCCGATATCAATACTTTCTAATCAAATTCCATTTCAAATGCCCTTAAATATTTTCAGAAAAGAATTTCACACAAAAATTCATTTCACGGGCTCTGGACCTCGAAATTCGATTCCGGGCATACGCCTGAGTCTCATATTTTTCTACGAATCCTCCGGTATTGCCAAATCACGGGTCCATGTCCGTTTACCCAATAATGTTGATCGAAGTCAAATTTATTCATACTAATATCAAAATTTGACATTTTTCAAACAAAATTCATATTTAAGTTTTCTGGCTATGCGCCTGGACTGTGCACGTAAATCGAGGCAACCCTAAATGAGGTTTTCAAAGCCTCGAAAGCACAGAAAGAGTAAGGAAACAAGTGATGGCCTACAAAGTGATGACCCTTTGGGTCATCACATTCTCCACCTCTAGAACAACTGTTCGTCCTCGAACGGACAAAAGAAAGAAGTACCTGAATCGGGGAAAAGATAAGGATAACGACTTCGCATATCAGACTCGGACTCCCAGGTTGATGCCTCAGGGGGCTGACCTCTCCCCGTAACACAAACAGAAGGAAAACTGTTAGATCTCAACTGACGAAACTACTGGCTCCTCCTCATAAGACAAGTCCTGGTCCAACTGGACAGTGCTGGAATCTAACACATGGGATGGATCGCCGTGATACCTCCGAAGCATGGATACATGAAAAAATTGGATGCACGGTTGATAAGCTAGGTGGCAATGCAAGTCTATAAGCCACCTCTCCGACTCGATCAAGGATCTCAAATGGCCCAATGAACCTAGGGCTAAGCTTGTCCTTCTTCCCAAATCTCATCACGCCCTTCATAGGCGATACTCAGAGCAATACTTGCTTACCAACCATGAAAGCTACATCTCGAACCTTACGATATGCATAGCTCTTTGCTTGGATTGAGCCAAACAAAGCCTATCCTAAATGATCTTGACCTTGTCCAAGTCCTCCCGAACCAAATCCGTACGTCTCAACTGAGCCTCTCCCGACTCAAACCATCTAACTAGAGACCGGCACCGCCTACCATATAAGGCATCGTAAGGAGCTATCTGGATGCTCGACTGGTAGCTGTTGTTGTAGGCAACTCTGCTAAAGGCAAGAACTGATCCCATGAACCTCCAAAGTCAATAACACAAGCTCAAAGTATATCCTCCAAAATCTGAATAGTCCGCTCGGACTGGCCGTCCGTCTGGGGATGAAATGCTATGCTCAACTCAACCCGTATGCCCAACTCTCGCTGAACTGCTCTCCAAAAGCACGAGGTAAACTGCGTACCCTGGTCCGAAATGATAGATGCCGGCACACCATGAAGGCGAACAATCTCCCAGATATAAATCTCAACTAATCTCTCGGATGAATAGGAGACTGGCACAGGAATGAAGTGCACTGACTTAGTCAGCCTATCCACAATGACCCAAGCCGCATCAAACTTTTTCCAAGTCAACGGAAGTCCGGTAACGATGTCCATAGTGATCCTCTCCCACTTCCACTCGGGAAGCTCAATCCTCTGAAACAAACTACCAGGCCTCTGATGCTCATACTTAACCTGCTAACAGTTCAAACAATGAGCCACATATGCTACAATATCCTCCTTCATTTTACGCCACTAATAATGTTGCCGCAAATCCTTGTACATCTTCGCAGGGCCTGGATGAATAGAGTACTGGGAACTATGGCCTCGTCTAAAATCAACTCTCGAAGTCCATCCACATTAGGCACGCATACTCGGCCCTGAAATCTCAAAACTCCATCATCATATAAGGTAACCTGTTGGGCACCTCCACGCTGCACCGTGTCTCTAAGGTTACCCAAATGGGGATCATCAAACTGCCGATCACGGATACGCTCCAATAATGAAGAATGAGCGACCGTGCGAGCCAACACACGACTGGGCTCAGAAACATTCAATCTCATTAACTGATTGGCTAAAGCCTGAACATCCAAAGCAAGCGGCCTCTGACTGACTGGAATATACACTAGACTGCCCATGCTGGCTGACTTCCTACTCAAAGCATCGGCCACCACATTGGCCGTCCCCTGATGATATAAAATAGTGACATCATAGTCTTTCAATTACTCCAACCACCTCCTCTAACTCAAATTCAACCTATTTTGCTTAAACAGGCACTGAAGACTTTTGTGGTCAGTGAACACCTCACATGCCATGCCATACAATTAGTGCCTCCAAATCTTCAAGGCGTAGTTGCCAATTCTAAATCATGCACTGGATAGTTCTTCTCATGAATCTTCAATTGCCTCGAAGCATAGGCAATAACCTTGCCATCCTGCATCAACACTGCACCAAGCCCAATACGGGAAGCATCACAATAAACGGTATAAGGCCCAGTCCCTGTAGGCAAAACCAACACCGGTGCCATAGTCAAAGCTGTCTTGACTTCTGAAAGCTCGCCTCACACTCGTTCGACCATCTGATAGGCACCCTTCTGGGTCAACCTGGTTATCAGGGCTGGAATAGACGAAAACCCATCTACAAACCGACGGTAGTAGCCTGCCAATCCCAAGAAACTCCGAATCTCTATAGCTGATGCTGGTCTAGGCCAGTTCTTGACTGTCTCAATCTTTTTCGGGTCCACCTAAATACCCTCTACTGATACAACGTGACTCAGAAATGCTACTGAACTCAGCAGAACTCACACTTGGAGAACTTGGCATATAATTGACTGTCCCTCAGAGCTTGAAGAACCACTCTAAGGTGCTGCTCGTGCTCCTCCTGGCTGCAGGAGTGCACCAAAATATCATCAATACAGACTATCACGAACATGTCCGAATATGGCCTGAACACTCGGTTCATTGACTCTATGAATGCTGTTGGGGCGTTGGTCAACCCCAAATGACATGACCAAGAACTCATAATGCCCATATCCAGTACAGAAAGATGTCTTAAAAATATCGGATGCCCTAATACTCAATTGATGGTAGCCAGATATCAAGTCTATCTTTGAAAATATCTTGGCACCCTGAAGCTGATCGAACAAATCCTAAATCCTAGGCAGCGGATACTTATTCTTTATTGTAACTTTGCTCAATTTCTAGTAATCAACGCTCCTCCTCATTGAACCATCCTTTTTCTTCACAAATAACATCGGCGCATCCCGAAGCGAAATGCTAGGTCTAGTGAAACCCCTCTCAAGAAAATCCTGCAACTGATCCTTTAATTCTTTCAACTCTGGCGGGGACATGCGATACGGCAGGGTAGAAATAGGCTAGGTGCCCGGAGCCAGATCAATACAAAATTCAATATCCCTGTCGGGCGGCATATCCAGTAGGTTTGAAGGAAAAATGATAGGGAACTCCCGAACAATAGGTACCGAATCAATAGAAGGAACCTCTGCACTGGAATCGCGAACATCCTCCAGATAAGCTATACACCCCTTCTTGACCATGCATCGAGCCTTCACATATGAGATAACACTGCGAGCGGGATGACCAAGAGTCCCTCTCCACTCTAAACGGGGCAAATCTGGTAAGGCTAAGGTCACGGTCTTGGAATGGCAATCGCAGATAGCATGATAGGGGGACAACCAGTCCATCCCTAATATGACATCGAAGCTGACCCTGTCTAAAAGCAACAAATCGACACGGGTCTCAAGACCCCCCAATCACTACAACACAAGAACGATGAACCCGACCGACCATGATAGAATTACCGACAAGTGTACACACATAAACATGAATACTCAATGCATCACTAGGCATGACCAGGTACGGTGAAAAATAAGATGACACATACTAATATGTAGACCTAGGGTCAAATAACACTGAATCATTTCTATCACAAACCAGAATAGTACATGTTAGGTCTCCATCTGAGGACTCAGCCTCTGACCTGGCTGCTGGCTTGCCTCCACCTCTAGCGGCCTGAGCTCCACCTCTATGACCTCTACCTCCACCTCTAACACCCCTACCACCGCCTCTAGATGGCTGGGCATGATGTGGAACCTTTGGTGACTGAATCTTAGTACGAGAACTCTGATGCTAAAAGCTGCTCGACGCTCGAGGGCAAAATCTGACAATGTACCTCGGGTGACAACAAGCGTGGCAAAACCTCGACTGCTGCGGCTGAGCATCCCCAACCTCGGGCAAGCCCTCCTGAGGTGACCATGCTCACCGCGTTCATAGTTACCACACAAATGTTGTAGCTGAGGAAACTGAGACTGACCCTGTCGACCTGAATGGCCACCTGAAGTACCATGAGTCACCTATAGAGCTGACTAAAAGGTCCTAGGAGGATGGCCTATACCATAAAAACATCTACCTCCTGACGAGGTACCACTGAATCTGCCTGCATGGCGGGGCCTCTTATCCGACCCATGACCACCTCCTTGTGGCAGAACCATCTCAACTCTATGGCCCATATTGGCCGCCTCCCAAAAAGTGATCTCACTCCCAGCCTGAGCCACTATACCCGGCTCACCTACCATGACCGGCTGAACCACTGGAACCTGAACTTGGGAAGCTACCTGCTCCGGAGTACGTGTAGCAGGAGTTTGAACCCCTCCTCCAGCCTGAGGAGTGGCTGGTGCTATAGGAAGCAAACCTGCTCAAACAACACTCTCCATGAAACCTACCAATCGGACTAGAGCGCCCTGAAGAACTGGGGTGGCAATGAACCCCTCTAGGACCTGAGCTGGGCCCACCGGAACTGCTGGGGCTGGACCCTCCTCCTCAAAATCAACCTGAGCTCCACCACTGGGGTTGCTACTAGGGACTTGGACTGCTAAGCGGTAGATATGGAAGAGCGTGTTCTTGCCATCTGTGGAAGAACAGAGTAGAAATTCAATCGGTACTTGAGAAACAGAATCGCACGACAAGAAAGAACAAATGTGAAACTTTTCCCTAACTTTGTAGCCTCTGGGGGGGATAAATGCAGACGTCTCCGTACCAATCCCTCAGATTCTACCAAGTTTTCCCGTGAGTGGCGAGACCTATGTAACCTAGTGCTCTGATACCAACTTGTCACGACCCGAATTTCCCACCCTCGGGAGTCGTGATGGCGCCTACTCGTAGAAGCTAAGAATGCCAAATTTAGTTACTTTTTGCTTACAACATAATTTTCCCTTTTTAGCAATTTATGGCAAACATATAAAGCAAAGGAATTAAATGATAGCGGAAGCCTTAATTATAGAAACTGAACCAAAGTGCGGAATAGTCAATATAAGCCTCTACCCAAGACTGGTGTCACAATAATCACGAACTGCTAAGAAATACTAAATACAAAGGTGTGAAAGAAAAATATAAGCTGTTTGCCTCGAAGACAATGAGGTAACAGGCTAAAAAGAAAGAATGAGGGAGACGCCAGGCCTGCGGACGTCTACAAGGCTACCTCGGGTCTCACTTGACTGAAGGCCTGCTCTTGTACTAATGATGTTGCTGCTACTGCTCCAAACCTAGAAATGTGCAAATAGCACAGAGTGTAGCATCAGCACAACCGACCCCATGTGCTGGTAAGTGTTTAGCCTAACCTCGGTCAGGTAGTGACGAGTCTGGGACCAGACTTCAAATAATCCATTGCAAATGTATATACAAGTACAATGGAAAAGTAGCAGGAATATAACAATTTGAACTAGGGAAGGGAGCATGCTTCAGGGGTAACATATAGAAACAAAATATCAGGAATACTTGTACGTATATCTATAGTTTAACTTCTAGCAATAATGAAAAGACAAGGCAACTGTCATATTCCACTCATCTTGTTGCAAGCGTGCAACCCGATCCCATTTCTCAATATCTCGTTGTAGGAGTACCACCCGCCCCCATTTCAATATCACCCGTGGTAGGCGTACGACCCGCTCCCATTTCAATATCACTCGTGGTAGGCGTACCACTCGCTCCCATTTCAATATAACTCGTTGTAGGCGTACCACTCGCTCCCATTTCTATATATAATGTGTGGTAGGCGTACCACTCGCTTCCATTTCAATATATCATGTGTGGTAGGCGTACCACTCGCTGCCATTACAATATATCATGTGTGGTAGGCGTATCACTCGCTTCCATTTCAATATATCATGTGTGGTAGGCGTACCACTCGCTCCCATTTGAATATATCATGTGTGGTAGGCATACCACTTGTTGCCATTTCGATCCAACATAGTATCACAAAGAGAATCTCGGCAAGGGACCAGATAATATAATGTTTTCCCGGCAGGGGGAAAAAGAATATTAAATCAACTATCCCGGCAAGGGAGAGTTAGCTATAACCAATCCTGTTCAACTTCTTATTGGCACAACTAAAATCTATATTCAGTCGCAACTTTCATAGGATCAACCAAAGGTACACAATTAACCAAATTAAGACTCACGGTCATGCTAGACACCAATGTATATATACTCGTCACCATGCTTATACATCGTACTCGATAAATTAGCAAGAAGCAAACAAGACTCAACTCCTATTCCCTCAAGCTAGGGTTAAACCAAACACTTATCTCGATGCCTTAAATTCCACTCAAACCTCAGCTATCACTTTACCTCGAGATACGACCTCCAATCCGCTCGAATCTAGTCATAAAGTACTCAATTACTTTAATAAACGCTAAATGAATCAATTTGAATGCATAAAAATGAATTTCCCAAGTTTTTCCCAAAATTTCCAAAATCGCCCTCGAGCCCATATGGTCAAAACCCGAGTTTCGAACCAAAACCCGATTACCCATTCCCCCACGAACTCAAATATGTAATTTATTTTGAAATCGGACCTCAAATTGAGGTC
>MU723965.1:105255-115664 GCA_026770625.1 Nicotiana glauca
CATGAAAATCATTGATTTTAAGTAGAAGATATGTTAAATGATGTTAATGATTGAAAGAATTGAGTAAAAATCGACTTACGAATTAGTTGGAATGAAACTTGTTCTTGAAAAATCGCCCAAGGAGTTGTATTTCGAAAGTGGGCTGAAAAATGACTTAAAATTCAACTAAGTATGAAATTGATGGGTCTCTGATGTTACATTTGCGAACTGGGGTTCGCAAGTGCGAACCCCGACCAGATGTGAGAAATGCGATGCTGGGTTCGCATTTGCGAACCCTCACTAGATTGCTAGTTTTCGCATTTGCAAACACAATATTGCATTTGCGATTTGCCTCAGTTCGCATTTGCGAGCACAAGGATTGCATTTAAGATTAGTGCCCATAAATCCCCTATTTGCATTTGCGAGAAAATGGATCGCATTTACGATCATATTCCCAGACCCAAGGCTTCAGATTTGCGAGCTCGCAATTGCGAGACTCGTCTTCTAAAATGCGAAGATCACAGAAGCAAAAATACCAGATTTTTTTACAAGTTAAAAAATGCATTGCGTGGCCTATCCAAAACTCACCTGAGCCCTCGGGGCTCCAAACCAAATATGCGCACCATCTCAAAAACATCCTACGGACTTATTCGTGCGATCAATCGCCAAAATAACATCATATACATCGAATTAAACCTCAAAATTCATAATTTTTTTCCAAGTTTTCATAAAACATCAAATTTCCATTTTTAAGCCCGAAACTCGTCACACAACGTCCGTTTTCAACCAAATTTTGTAGAAAGCACTTAAATCATATATAAGACTTGTACCGGGCGCCGGAACTAAAATACGGGCCCGATACCAATACGTTCTAATCAAATTCCATTTCAAATTCCCTTAAATATTTTCAGAAAACAATTTCACACAAAAATTCATTTCTCGGGCTCCATACCTCGGAATTCGATTTCGGGAATATGCTCGAGTCCAATATTTTTCTACGGATCCTTCGGGACTGTCAAATCACGGGTCCGAGTCCATTTACCCAAAAATAATGACCGAATTCAAATTTATTCAAATTAATATCAAAATTTGGCATTTGTCACACAAAATTTATATTTAAGATTTCCGGCTACGTGCCCGGACTGTGCACGCAAACCAAGGTAACCCTAAATGAGGTTTTCAAGGCCTCCAAAGCACAGAAAGAGTAAGGAAATAAGTGATGACCCTTTGGAACGTCATATCGGGTAATATCTCAGAATAGTACCAACCCCTCGGGCAATCACATAGAACAGTACCAGCCCCTCAGGCAATCACATAAAATAGTACCAGCCCCTCGGTAAATCACATAGAACAATACCTGTTCATCGAGCAATCAGATAGAATAATACTAGTCCCTAGGGCAATCACATAAAATAGTACCATCCCCTCGGGCAATCACTTAGAACCATACAAGCCCCTCGGTCTATATCACACATCACAATATGTACCCGCACTCACTGGGGTTGTGCAGACTCCTGGAGGGGCCCCTTATGGCCCAAGCGCAATATCAAGCCATCTCGTGGCATCATCACTAGGCTCTCGGCCTCATATCAATCAAGCCACCTCGTGACGTACATATCTCAGGCCCTAGGCCTCAAAATCAAAATCAGTGAATCACCGCTACGACGTGCAGCCCGACCCAAAAGATATCCTCACAACACAGGCCCTCAGCCTTACTCAGTCAAAAATCACATATGCCACTCGGGCAACAGTAAAACATGATGCTCAGCCCAAAATATTATTTGAAATATCATTTCAAGTGTTAAAGCAAAGTAAACATGGTTGAGTTTTGAAAATCGTAGAAAAGAACATGATTTAGTTCAAGTGTGAGGTCAAAAAAGTGAAGAAATATCAACAAAATCCCCGAAGGGTTCAAATAATTGGAACGAAGCCCAAATATGGCATTCAACCCCAATAATGATGATAGCAAATAGTTTTCAATCAAATATGCGATAAAATCATCAATCGCGATGGACCCAGAAAAAAATCCCAAATGGTGCACGATCCCACGCTTGTCATCAAGCGTGTGCCTTACCTTAATATAGCACAATGATGTGCAATCCGGTGTTTCAAACCCTTAGAGCATCATTTACAATCATTACTCACCTTGATCCGGTCCAAACTCTAGCCCGCGATACCTTGCCCACATGAATCGAGCTCCGGATGCTCCAAATCTAGCCACAATCAGTACATAATCATTAAAATATGCTAAGGGAATGAAGCCTACTCAAAAATATCAAATTCACATAAAAATCCCGAAATTTCTCAACCCGGCCCCCCGGGACCACGTCTCAGAATCCGAAAAAATGTCACCGCAATAGAATCCTCATCCTCACACGAGTCTATACATACCAAAAACATCAAAATCCATTCACAAATGACCCTTCAAAACCCAAAATTTAGGTCTCCAATTTCAAGCCCTAGTTCTTCAATTTTAGGCTTAAATTCCATGATTTACTAGGTGGAATTAACATAATAATCGAGTATTGACTTCAAAAATCATACCTCCAAGCGTTTCCCCTTGAAACCCTCTTCAATATCCTTCAAAAATCTCCAAAAATGATCAACTATGGAGGAAATAAGCCCCAAAATTGCGGATAAGACAAGCTTAAAAACATTCTGCCCAAGCATAATTATCCTCATCGCAATCGAGGGGAACCTTCGTGATCGCGAAGCAAAAAACTCAGCTCCCAAAATTTACCCTATGCAAACGCAATAAATACCCTGCGAATGAGATGCTCTGCCACTTTTACTCTACGGGATCGCGAGCCCTATGCACGTTCACAATGAACAAATAGCATCCACGTTCACAATGAACAAATAGCATCCAAGACCCCTGGTCCAATAACTCTATGCGAACGCGACCTTCCCTACGCGTTCGCAATCAACAATTTCTTTCCTCTATGCGATCGCAACTCATCCTTCGCAAACGCATTGAACAAAAATAGACTGCCCCTCAGAAAGCTCTATGCGATTGCGATCCCTCGTACGCGATCGCAATGAACAAAAATACCTGTAACTAATGCCTGCAAATCTGCAACTCTCAAAACATGCAATTGATCCGTTCAACCACCCTAAACTCACCTGAGGCCCTCAAGACCTCAACCAAATTTGCCAACATATCCCATAGCACCATTCAAACTTGTTCCCACCTTTGAAACACTCAAAACAATATTAAAATACCAAATTCGCGTCGAATTCAAGCCTAATAATCCCAAAATCTTGTAGATTACACTTTTGATCAAAAACCCAACCAAACCACGTCTGAATGACATGAAATTTGCACACACATCCCAAATGACACAACGGTACTATTGCAACTTCCGGAATTCCATTCCAGCATCTATATCAAAATCTCACCTATTAACCGGAAAAAGCTGAAATCTCAATTTTGCCAATTCAAGCCTAAACCTTTTACGGACTTCCAAAATGGAATCCGATCACGCTCCCAAGTCCCAAATCACCTAACGGAGCTGACCAAATCATACAAATTCCGATACGAAATTATATACAAACAAGTCAAATCTTGGTCAAACCTTTCAAATTTCAAGCGTCAAACTGAGAATTGTTCTTCCAAATTCATTCTGATTATCCTGAAAACCAAAACCAGCGATTTACATAAGTCATAATACATCACACGAGGCAAGCCACGCCCGAGAACTTGCTATCAAAGTGCAAAATCTCTAAACGACCGGTTGGGTCATTACATCCTCCCCCACTTAATCATACGTTCGTCCTCGAACGTGCCCAGAGTTGTTCCAAAAGCTAACCAATCACTGAATAACCTTACCATGCATATACTCGGGGGTGATCCCATGTCACCCTATCTCCTATATGCCTAATAATACAATGCAACTGAAATTTCACAATCCAACCTAGCCCATAAACCTTAGAACCACATTTCCACTTTCGAAATCATCCACAAGATCAGAATCTCATATCGATACTCTGAATAAGCTCCAACCAGATGTAATAACCCTTACCCGCAACCTCAGGTGCAATTACATGCTATACCACCCAACTCAAACACTTGTAGCGATAACTTCTAATCACAACAACTTCACATAACAACCGAATACCAGTAGAAAACCTCTTATCAACTAACGTCTTATTCCAATGCTTTCATATACTGCCAATGATGAATAAACATGCACTAAGCCATAACCATTTCTCAGACCAACTATTCGTGAAGCCACTTCTCTTTTGGCAAAGGCCATAGCAAATTTCTGAGCCGAACCTCGATATTATCCTTCTAACATGCTGAAATCGAATCTATTTGTATTAATTCTAGATCCTAACGATCTCATCTAATCCAACACAACCACTCTGGCGACATGATACATTAATGCCATCTAAGGCCACAACTTATGCAATCCTCACACAGATAAGCAATAATCCGAACATACCTAGATCATGAAAATGACTCAAATGAAAGAGCTATACCAAAAGCTTACCAGAACCACCAAACAAAATGTTGAGTACCCGTCACACATCATAGAAAAAAAACACAGGAATCCAATCCGCATAACTATACCTCTACATAGCTTCGCTCAATGTGTGACCTCACCCAAATACTGGTCCACATGAACCATCTTAAGTCACTATGCTCACAATTGACAACCATGTGCAATTTGATCTCTAGGACCAAAGAAAATCATCATAACCACGTGAAGCAAATACATAACACCACATAACCCAAAAGGACATAGCTAATACGTCATCCGCCGATCAATAACCAATACTCTTCCGGCTCGAGCCTCACTGAGAGACCCCAATAACATCGCACTACATGTGCCTATAATCAACAAATCCAAATGCCCCGCAACACGGAAAATTAACTCATATATCTCCTTAGAACCCTAATAGGCTTGATAACAATTGAATCAAACATCCCCCAGTAATATAACTCGGAGCCAGCCAAGTCGACTCAAGTTAGAAAACACATCCACATTGGCCTGCTAATGGGCCCCTTATCAAGGAAACCCTGAAGTTGTTCCTTCAACTTCTTTAACGCTATCAGTGCCATATGATATGGTGCACAACATCAAATCAATACCAAAATAGACAACCTTGACTGGCAATATGCCCGGCCACAAGAACACATCCGAAAAGTCCCTCACCATCGGAACTGAAACAATGATAGGAGTCTCTACACCAACATCCATCATAAAAGCCAAAATAATGAAGGACAATCCTTCCCTACCATCTGCTGGGTCTTTAAAATATAAAACAACCATATTACGAACATAAAATCTGTCGAACCTCACCACTCAATCCATGGCATTCCTGGCATAACCAACATCGCTGCCTTAGTGCAATAGCTCAAAATGACACAAAGCTGAGCCAATCAGTCTATACCCAATATCACATCCAAAATCTCACATACCAAGCAACAAAAGTTCCACTGAGGTCTCCAAACCCCGATTGTCATTATACAGTGCCAATACATATAACCCAAAACCACAATATAACCTGTTTATGAGAACTTCCTATCTCCAAATCCATATAGCACACGAATGACCATATTCGATCCCAATTCCGTTGTCCGAATACATACCACACCTCTAATACCCAATCATTTTACTAGAGATACTCTAAAATCCATCTGTGCCACTAAGCAAACTCGAATATTAGTAATCGATCTAACAAGAAGGTGCCACAATACTACCGAAGTACCATCAATTTAATCATATTGCCTTTTCCTGAAATATATACGCACATCAAATCATCCCAATTAGCAATACCATTTCCTTAATCGTCTGAAGCACATTTCTCTAATTATCTGAAGCTACCTGCTGCCTAAGAGTTGATGACCTTTCTTTTAGAACTGAACCGCAACCTTGCTCATGCAATCTCAATCCTCCACAACATACCGCATATACCATACCATCCTAGGATAACATGAGAACTTCACATCCCTTCTGAGCCATAAGAAACTGTGTACCCAACCAACCAAGAATTTTCCATTGATCCTATCAAAAAAAATCACTACATATTTCATGCTTTTTCCACTCGCAGAAAATATGCATCTCTAACCACAATAGAATCATCAAGAACTATCCTACTCCCTTTGTACAAAACTAAACCTGACATGACTGAATCCTTCTAACTCAACCACGCTACGCAGGCCACTAAAACCTAAGAGCATTGCCGCGAAACACCTGTAGAAACTCATTACCTCGTAATCACCCAAGAAGTAATCATATCCTTACCATAACGATTCGGCCTATTACCAAGTTACCCCATCTATCTGATTTCCTCTGATTTCACCTTCAATATAATACTCCTTCTTGCTATACCATCAAAATTCCTCAACCCAAACTCACCACATGAGACCCAAGCATAATATCACACAGTCTAAGGCTCACAAGCTGCTTGATAATTTATTAGATATTCCCACAAGCACCACGTTCGAAATACTTACCCTAAAGAGACATTCTACGAATTTCGAACCATTACCTTCACCTTCCTGATACTGCTATATAGAAGCCCATAATTGATATAGAAAAACCACAAATCTTGACACCCTCCAAATGCAAACCTCAGTTTCTAGCCAAAAAAACAACCTGAATCCCTAATTATTACAAGCAAAATATTGAGCACATTAGAACCATTCCCGAGAGTCATCCACTCTACTCGAACCGTAATTAGCCCAATCAACAGAAATAACTAGTGCCTCATTGGCACTTCTGACACTACAACATATAACCTTACCTTAGTCAAAACTTTTCCTTTACTCGAGCCATCCTCGGGCTCAATCTCCGCAAGCCAGAACTGATTCACCAGCACGCCTCAAATTGGAACCAGCATAGCACATAAGCGTGCAATCAGCTAATCAATAACAAACTCCCCCACTTGGCTCGAAGCCATATATCAAAACACATACAATAACTCATAACGCATATACATTATTGCTGCCATAATACCCTAGTGAGATTAACTCAATCCTTCATAAGCTCGTGGAACACAGACTATCTGGTAATTCATATCTTCTAAAAAATCTCGCATTATCCCTCATAGCAGCTAAATCCACTTTCTTGAGCGACACAAAATTTAAATTTCAACACGTATATTTCACTTATAAATGAGATATTCTAATAGACAACATAAGGATCACACAACTTTAGAACACTCCGCAGGAGATAACCCATCTTCTTCACCTCAAACTAACATTTCTGTATACCTTCCACCGTCATACACATTACACAGTCACTTAGTCTTCCCGAGTCTGAACTTATATCGCAACATGAAATTTACTTCACTCTCAACTAGGAAACATGAAAAGATTCTTCACGCACCCATAAATCGGGGCTACACATCGAATCACAATGGAAATCAAATACCTAATAGTTCATCTATCCTACAGCAAACCCTTCTTGTCGCTTCCAAATTATATGATCACATCTCGTAGTCATAACATACTCATCGTATAGCTATCCAGCCATCACCTCTACTAATAGGGGCACTACTGAATATATAAGTTCAAAAGCATAGCTCACATAATCAGCACCTTGGTACTAAAGCTATAGGTAAAAATACGGCCTCAAGTCTTCTAGACTGGCCTAACATCAACACACAGAGATCACATCTCGCCCCTCAATCAGGGAATTATTGATACCCAATATTTTCTTACATATTTTTAATATACAAAATACCTTCAATATAGCATATGCATACATATATAAGTATTTCCAAATGTTCTATTATCTTTTCTTAATTTTTAAAGATTTTTAAATTAATTTATTGCCCTACTTTATCCATAAAAAACCCAATAATAATTTAAAAAATTATTAATTTTGATGATGCATTTATTGGACTCTCATACTTATTCCAAAATATAGCTAAGATAATTTTTGCATATTTTTACAAATTTATTTAGTATTTTTAAAGATAAATGAATATAATTGCAATATTAGCCTATTCTAAGATCTAACTGCGTTTATATTAATTAAAATTAAGCTCAGCTTTTTCAAATTGATATTTATAGATTATAAATCTTTATAATTGTTTTAATTTTTTTTAGAAACTAATTTGATATTTTTTATAAAATAAATAAGGGAAAAGTGACTATGTAAAATCTAGCCCCAATTACAGCCTGAATTGGACCCCCAATTTAAACCCAATTTTACCCCAACCCAATGGCCATTCAAACTGGCCCACGACCCTTTTAAACGAACCACCCGAATTCCCGTTTAATCCCAGTCGTTGATCGCTTACATCAATGGCTCACCTTAACCCTTTCCTAAATTAATTCTGAACTACCTCCAAACCCTAACCATTTATTACCTACAGCCTCCCCTGAATCCCCCTTCTATCTCAATCCTATCTTAAATCTTCCCAAACTCTAGCCATCGCCATCAAACTATGACCCTAATATCTCCCAAATATATGGCTTCCAAGGCCATCGGAGTCTGGTATCAACCTCTCATAGCTTCTACGTGTTCGATTCTGTGATCTCATGACCAGATCATGAAGGGGATTTATCCAGTCTTTGCTCGATGACTGTTCTCTGGTCATCTCTGACCTTTCCCCGGTCAGCCATGGCTATTCGAGTCAGACTTTTGACTCTCCTACTCAGATCGAGGGTTTTCAAAGCCTTTCTCCTCACTTAGGGTTCTTCTGAAACCCTAACCTCGAAGGTTCTTCCAATTTCATTTAGATTTGTTTCAGCTCTATGTTTGCTCTGAACTTCTAAGCATTTTTCTCAAATTCTCTTTAAAACTATGGTTTCAAAACTTTTTCTCTTTTCCGATTAAGGTTTCTTGTCAAGTTATTTCAAAGCTTTTTCTCTCATTTTGACATATGTTGCTATGTTTTCTCGTGTAATCCTTCTGCCTGAGTTTGCATGTTAAAGCACTAATTTTTTTTGATTGTTCATTAGATGAGTGTTTGTTTGTTGAGTTCTATCTGATTTGTTTATTTATCCATCTTTAAAGTTCTTCTATTACTGAAAACCCTATGTTTTTGAGTCTGAGATTGTTAGTTTAAGTGCATGAATCAATTTGAAGTTCTTTATTTCGAAACCGCTTATTCTATTGTGTGATTCTTCTAATTCTGGTTTTCTATCATCTCTAAAATTTGATTATGTTCGATACCCTAATTTTCAAAAGGGGTTTTCCTCGCCTGCTACTGTGAGATCTTCGCATGCTTTTGATATTTTATGTTTCTTCACTACTGATTCAACTGACTATCATGCTTTGAGGTTTGCTATCTACTGAATCTTCTTTTTATGCTTCTATTGTATGCTATATCCTTTTGCCAACAGGCTTGGCCTCGCATGTATAATGTTTATGCACCCTATTTATTTGCTGAGTCTCCTTCTTTGACTGATTTTAAACTTGTGACTAATTTCAAACTTTTCCTTTGTGAAATTCTGATTTCACTTGCCCGTTAAGGTTAACTGATTTCTTTTCCTATTTTGCCTTACTGAATCCTTTTCAAAATTAGAGTATCTCTGAACCTAGACTCGATTGCTAGCTAAATGTTTTACTACTTCTCTTGTGGTAACTGTCATCTTGCTGACAAATTGATTTCTGTCCTTGTTTTAAACATGTCAATGACCGTTAATCACGTGCTCCCTTAATTAAAGGGAATCACTTGTATAATTGATTCCAAATCTTGATTTTTGCCATTTTTGCAACTTATTACCTCTTTCTTACTCGTTTTCAAAAATTATAAATACCCTGTACTTCTTCTCTTTAAAGGACACGAACACAATGTATAAAGACTTGAGTTCAAACATAGACTACACTAAATCTCTCTCTCTTCTCTGCTATTACTATATTGCTGCCTTACCTAGCCGGCTGAAAGCCAAGGCTAGGTTGTGGGGAAACTTGCTTATTTTTCTGTATTTTCATTTCTTACTGGTATGTTCTAATTTAGTTTTCTGCACCAACAACAACATGCTCATTTACTTTTTCTTGCATTACTGTTTGTATTTAACCCAGTACCATTATTTGGCCTGCTTTAATTTCTTTCTCCTGTTCTGGAATAATGTATTATAACCTGTGAATCTTAAATGTGTTTAATAATTGTGGTTGTTTTAGGGCATAAAATCATTGGAAATTATTGTGCATGACCCAAACTTGATCCTAGGATCATAACCTCCATGTTTCTCTGATATGTTGTGTGTTGTGGTTGACTTACAGGCATGTCAACACTCCATATTATTGTGCATCCCCGAAGTTAACCCATGCCTAAGTGTATAGGCCCCATTGCAATGGATTCCCAATCCCCTACCCCACTTTGTTCGAAGTTAGTGACCTCCCTGAAATGTTAATGGATGTCTCTCATCACCCTTTCCCTCTTCTTTATTCCCTCATCTCTAAAAACTCTATTTCTACACTTTTACTCTCTTTTTAGACGTAAGTTCTGCCCCCCCCCCCCCCCCC
>MU723965.1:115959-126439 GCA_026770625.1 Nicotiana glauca
TTGTATTTAACCCAGTACCATTATTTGGCCTGCTTTAATTTCTTTCTCCTGTTCTGGAATAATGTATTATAACCTGTGAATCTTAAATGTGTTTAATAATTGTGGTTGTTTTAGGGCATAAAATCATTGGAAATTATTGTGCATGACCCAAACTTGATCCTAGGATCATAACCTCCATGTTTCTCTGATATGTTGTGTGTTGTGGTTGACTTACAGGCATGTCAACACTCCATATTATTGTGCATCCCCGAAGTTAACCCATGCCTAAGTGTATAGGCCCCATTGCAATGGATTCCCAATCCCCTACCCCACTTTGTTCGAAGTTAGTGACCTCCCTGAAATGTTAATGGATGTCTCTCATCACCCTTTCCCTCTTCTTTATTCCCTCATCTCTAAAAACTCTATTTCTACACTTTTACTCTCTTTTTAGACGTAAGTTCTGCCCCCCCCCCTCCCCCACATTTGAGCCTTGCCTTGGTAATCATGAGTTCCCTCTGAACTTGGACACATGAGGGCTGGCAGTTCCACACTGCACTCAACTCTTCTGATTATGCAACTTAGGTGTGAGCATTGCCTGAGGTCCTATTAAGACCCTTAGGGAACTCTTACACACTCAAGTCTAAGAAAGGCTTTGGATCAATGGCATTTTGATGTGGTTTATTCCGTAACTAAGAGAGGAAGTCAAGAATTAGGCTTCCTCTTGTTGTAAATTTTCTTTGTACTTTTCTGATGCAACTCAGTTTTCCTAGTTGGTAATAATTTGTAATGAACATTTGGGGCTAGCTAGTGAAAAGGGGTTGGGTAATTATGCATGCTCAAGGGTAGAAGATATGCCTATAGGATTGCCTTTTCTGCATGTTCAATTCTCATTTAGAAAACATGCCTATAGGACTACTTTTAATTCTGCATATTCACATCACATTTAGAAACCATGTCTATAGAACTTATTTCTTCAACTTCACACCTAAATAACCTGCCTATAGGAATTATCTAAATTTCTGCACATCTATCATCGTTTAGATACCATGTTTTAGGGTCCAATTGGATACTACTCAGTAGCATGTTAAAATCAGTATAATGTATAGAAATCATTCTTGTAGGAATTCCCAAGAAAGAACCTTCTTGTTTCCATTGTCCACTAGATATTATGCCTATAGGGTTTGACATTATTAATTTAGACACTAGGTATACAAAGGTTTAAAATCAGCAATTATGTCTAGAAGGGTCTAAAATCAGTAGTTCTAGATCTCATGTAAAAAGCAGCGATAGTGAATAATGTCATCTGCAATTCATCCATTCTGAGCATATATATATATATATATATATATATATATATATATATATATATATATATATATATATATATATATATATATAAATCTAATTCCTTTATGATAATGAGGTTTAGCAAGTATGCCTATAGGATTTCAAACAATTCGTTTTGAGTCATCATGGTTTCACCATCTTTTGAATTAAGTAGATATTATGCCTATAGGACCCCGTCAAACACTTAGGCAAGCTTTAGAGTAATAACTGTGAAACTGAATCCGCTTTTGTTAATTTCTACAACCAGCAGACAGGCCTGATTTAGAATTTTTATCCGAGTTATGTAATAAACAAATCTGCTTCAATAATCAAACTCCCCTCATCTTTAGTATTTTAATCAGACCTAAAAAGTATTTGCAAGTCATGCTAGTTATGTGCTTTTGTTCAAGGAGGTGTATACGAGCCTTTGTCTGTTTATGTGTTTTCCCCAACATGCAATATGTTTTTTTGTATGTTGCCTTAGACTTTTGCCTTTTGAAACCACAATCAGCCCAAAATCCCTTCACTTTAGGAATATTAGTCCTAAGTGCCTCCGGGACTGATAGGAATGGGACGAGTAATAGCATGCAATAGTAATCGAGACCAATCCGCGCTTTAGTAGCTTAAACGGGGTCGGAAAGGGTAGATATGGATATGATGACCGGTGTGCTAATACCACGTGTAGACCGTCTTCTAAGGAGTGATTACCGGGTATTGCATTGTTGTGATCCATATTTTAAATAAACCTAGGATCCCCTTTCCCTTATTTCCCTTCTCTTTTAAAAGCATTGCAACTCCTTGACTAAAATCAGCTTTAATTACTCTTTCATACTTTGTTTACCTTTCAAAATAATTGTTTATTCAAATTCCCTGTTATTTGAGCCTTATTTTTTTATATGTTAATTTCACCCAAATTCACAAAGAGCTGTCTGGCCGGGAACCACACTGGTGGATCTTGAGGGGTGCCTAACACCTTTCCCTTAGAATAATTTCAAGCCCTTACCCTATATCTGGTTATCAAATGAACTTAGAATGACCCTTGAAGGTGTCATAATGCACCATAAATCATTAGGTGACGACTCTTTAAAAATGCAAAACCCAATTCCCAAAAGGAATGAGTTGTCCCATACCACATGTCATAAACCCGATTTCATGAGAAAAAGGGGGTGCGATAGCTTGGCGAATCTGCTGGGGATATCTAGACTTTTTCCATTTCAGACTGTTCTTGTGAATTTATATCTCTTTATGTGCAATTACTTGTTTAATTCCTTTAAGCATTCAATTCCCTTTTTCAATTGCAAAACTGAATTGTTTTTTTGTTTCTTTACATTATTGCTGCTTTAAATTATGGAACTATTCTCTTTACTGCTTTCTTAAATGTGCACATACATTACAACATATTTTTTTATTATTGCATAATCATGCTCAATATCATGTTCCACTCGCGCCAAACAAATCCCATAACAATGCTTTTAATGAGTGGTTGCGCTCTTCCTATACTATCACCCCCTAAATTTGGAAAGGCATATTTGCGGTAAAACCAGTCGATCAATGGTGTAGTCGATGGTTCTGTGCCTTTCCCCCTTTAGTGTCCACTCAAGGGTACCAATCTAAAACCTCATAGACACCTTATTCCGTTTAAACATGTGCATGCATCATGGTCAAACCTAGTTGGGTCAGTTATGTTGTCTAAATAATAATCCTTTAAGATAGCCTTGTCCAAAGTCCACTGGGTTTCCCTTAGCCCAAACGAACATCACCACGTTCTATGTATTTATTTGGAGAACTAAAATGTGTCATGCTAATTGTTAGTACTAATAGTCGAGTTCGGTGGGGGTAAGGATCTAACCTTATTTTGCCTTGCAATAATATGAGGCACGAAGTCCCCAGATTCAGCATGATCACCAACATTCATCCAAGGTTGCTAAGCTGGCGGAGTGATCTTCACTCTAGTGATCAAACTCTTGTCCAAAAATATTTGGGAAATCTACCATCCCTTCTAGAAATCAAACCTAACAACAAGATCATAGAGGCTGCTACACTATTTTGGGATTGTGAAAGAGTTGTGTTCCATTTTTGGGACATTGAAATGACACCCCTGCTAGAGGAAATAAGAAGGTTGGCCGGTCTAGTCTAGGAGACTCCATGTAAGCTGATGCCGAAGAATCGTAAGGGCAGAGGTTTCCTCAATATGATGGGTCTAAAGAAGAATCTAGAGTTGACATGTATCAATGAATCCTACATACCCTTTGAGTATTTGTATGAAGCTACGGTCATAGCAAATCCTACCGTACCTACCCGGATGAGTTTGCCATTACATCTTTGGGACACATCCATCGAAGGGTCTTGGTATTTATGTTTTGTTTCCTGGGGTTGATAGTGTTTCTGACAAAGAAAGCAAGGATCAACCCTAGAATAGCCATGCTAACTAAAACCCTTATGGAAGGGATTGGTGGGAAACCATTCAGTATTGTGCCTATGATAATTGCGGACATATACCGAGCCTTGGAAAAGTGTCAACAGGGTGAAAAACACTTCGAGAGTTACAGTTTGCTACTTCAACTCTTGCTTGTGGAGCACCTCCAAAGAGGTGAATACTGACAAGAGATCCAGCGAAGAGACTGGGATGATCATATCGCTTTCCATCATCCAAAGTGAATAAACTACATGCCCAATATGTTCGCCCAACCAGAAGATGCCAAGGGATGGGTAGAGCTATTTGATAACATGACCTAAGAATAGGTCCAATGGATGTTCGATTGGTTTTCGACCAAGGAATTCATCACTGATCCCGAAATGTACCTTTTCTGATACTGATTAGTCTAAGGGCAACGTATCCTTACATCCCTCTCTGAGTCATGAGGTAGGCCGGTAGAAAACAGGCTATACCCAAGGTCGATAAGATGAGTCATTTCCGATCCGACTTCCAAGATGATGATAGTCCTCACAAATGCCAAGCTCAACACATGTGGCATTGCAAGATCGTAATGGGAAGAGAAACCATCGAGCCAGACAGGTATCATGCTGGTTGCACTCCTTTCTACTCATAGTGGTTGGAAGATAATCATGATGGTCTGGGTCACCCAGGACTTGCCCGAGGTCACAAAATCATAGGTGAAAGGGCCGAGACACAAGTCAAATACAATCAACAGCGCAAGAGGATTCGGGAGTATGAAAGCGAGCACCGCGAAATACAAGAGTCCAGCCAGAAACTAATGGAGGAATAGAAGGACATGGCCATTAGTGCCCACAAGTGACTGGGATACTTGGAGCGAGGCATAGTGGAGTTGGAGAAGAAATTTCTCAAGAGGGTCGAAGATTGCCAAAATGCTGAAGGGACTGAAGGCAGACACCTAGCCAAGGCCTACCTATTACTGGGACTCCGTGAGTTGGGAAAACTGTTTGATGGATCCAGAGATGCCGAATCTGGGGAAGGTCCTTCTGGGACCAAGTAGATAGGATTCTTTCTTTTCACTCTATGTAATAAGGCCGATGGCTATTAGTTATTTTCATTTCCTGTTTATATAGTTGTCAGTTTGGGATTCATCTATTTTATCAATAAAATGAGGCTTTAGTATCTAAAGTTCTCCAAATTAACTTGTCACTAGGCCTACTTCAGGCACAACAAGGCTCCCAAATTATGACACACTTTATATTCATGCAGTATATGTTTGATTATTTCCATATTTTTTATATCCTTACTAACTTGGTTACCTTTTTGTTTTATTTTTTATTTTGTTATTCCCCTCCCCAAAGGTTAGTTCGAGCATTCTGGCAACATCATCCTATTCCACAAGATTCAAGGGCCCTCCACCCACCCCTCGTCTTAATCTTGTCAAAAAAAGAACAAAGGTAAAATAGAAGATTTGAACAATGCCAGAAAGGAGAACTCGACTGAACGGAGAGGTCACTCATTGTCATGGTACTCAAGTTTCCAAGGAAAATTCATCCCAACTTGAACAAAAGCTGCTAAGATTCCAAGAAGAGCTTGATCAGGTTCGGAACCTGGCCAGCTTATCCTTCTCCCTCAGCACCCCAGCTACCATCTTCCCCAACGGCCAAAATCCCACACCTCCACAAAAGAAACCAAATCATCCCACTATTCCAAGAAAGAATCAATGCACCACTTGGTGCATTCTAAACAATAATCTGTTACTCATCCCCGAACCACGAAACTCCACAAATGACCACTTTCATACATACAACAACCCTATTTATGTGGAGACTGCGCCACTCTCCACCCAACCTATATCTTGCACCTCTAAGTCTGAAGAGAAGGATCTACTCATCAGGAACCTGGCTGAAGAGCTTAAGAAATTGACTAGCCGAATCCAAGGCGCCAAGGGAAGTAAAGGTATTGAAGGGTTGAACTATGAAGGTCTCTGCATAACACCAGATGTTGAACTGCCAGAGGGGTACAAACCTCCGAAGTTTGAGATGTTTGACAGTACAGGCGATCCGAGGGTTCATCTAAGAACATGCTGCGACAAGCTGGTCGGAGTAGGAAATGACAAAAGGATCTGCATGAAGCTATTCATGAGGAGTCTAAAGGGAGATGCACTATCCTGGTACATCATCCATGATCCTAAGAAATGGTAAAATTGGGTAGGTATGGCTTCTAATTTCATGGACAGATTCAGATTTAACACATAAAATGCGCCATATGTATTCTACATTTAGAATCTGAAGAAAAAGCCTACAAAATATTTCACGAGTATGTTGCTCGTTGGAGGTCGGAAGCTGCTAAGGTCAGACCTGCCATAGAGGTGGAATAGATGAACAAATTCTTAGTCCGGGCTTAGGACCCACAATATTATAAGCGGCTAATGTTGATTGAAAATCATAAGTTTTCCGACATCATCAAGATGGCTGAGCAAATTGAAGAAGGTATCAAAAGCAGCATGGTTACAAACTTCGAGGCCTTCCAAGCCACAAATAAGGCATTGCAATCTGCTGGTGTGTCTAAGATGAGAGACATGGGGGCCGTAATGGTTACACAAAGGAACAAGTCTCCTCTCAAGTACCAAACCTACCATATGCCTCCACTTACATATCAGCCAGCTCCAAACTACCAAGCACCTTCCTACCAACCCCCACCACCGACTTATGAGTCACCTCCACCTCCCACATATCAGCCTACCTCGCCCAGATATTCCTAACCCGTACATGTATGCCAAGCCTATAATGCCCAACTAACTCATTATCAATCACCCCCTACATGCCAAAACTTTTCCAGGCCCCGACCTAACTTTGATCGGAGGCCCCCAAAACAGTACACAACCATTGTCGAACCAATTTATCAGTTATATGAGAGACTCAAAACTGCTGGTTATGTCACCCCCATCCCTGCTTCAACCCCTGAGAATCCTTTTTAGTGGGTTAACCCAAACAAACCTTATGCATACCATTCTGGCATGAAAAGTCACACCATCGACGAATGTCATTCTTTAAAGGATAAGATACAGTACTTAATTGATAACAAGGTCATTGTAGCAAAGCAAGCTACTCCAAACGTTCGCAACAACCCCTTACCAGATCACAAGGGCGGAGGTGTTCACATAATTGAAATAGAGGGTGATTGGGATCTCGAGGAATCCATTGGTTTGATCGTAGAAGGCGATGATCCAAAGGAGATAACAGTTACTCTTAACCCCATCATGGTCTAAATTCAACCATCCGAGGTCACGGAGGTAGATGTGTCTATCCCGCTTGAGGTTGAGGCAGCACCATCAGCAAAATTACCAGCACCGTTTGAGGTTACAATCTTACCACCCAAAGAACATATCCCATTTGAAGTACGGGTAGCCGCAGTGATTCCAGTGGCGATGACCACCATGCCGTCATTCCATACAAAAGATATCCCTTAATATTATACGGTCGAGGCTATGAGGAAAGGTAAAGTTAGGTTTGAAGAAACTATTGGTGCATAGGGTATGACAAGGACTGGGAGAGTCTATACCCCGGAACACTTAGCTGAATCAAGTAAGCAAGCTTCCAACCGGCCAATCATCATTGAGACAGGCCCAGATGACCTTTGGAGGAAGATACATGCCAAGGAGTATTCAGTCCTTGAGCAGCTAAACAAAACACCAGCATAGATATCTATCCTCTCATTGCTGCAAAACTCCAAGACATACAAAAATGATTTGTTGAAGGTGCTGAGTGAGGCATACGTGCCGAATAACACCACTGGCAGAGAAATGGCCAATATGGTGGGACAAATCTTAGAAAGCCATAAAATCACCTTCTATGAGGATGAGCTACCGCCTGAAGGGCTGGATCATAACAAAGCATTGCATATCACCATGCAGAGTGAAGACTATTTCATCACTAGGACCCTGATTGACGGGGGTTCCAACCTTAATATATGTCCATTGATAACACTCAAGAGGCTGGGTAAAGGACTGCACGAGATTAAAAAAGGAGCGATTAATTTGAAAGATTTTGATGTATCCCAGAGGTCCACCATCGGTGAAATTAGCCTATGTCTTCAAATGGGACCAACTTGGTTCGAGGTCGACTTTCAAGTAATAGATGTGCCAGCATCCTACAACCTGCTATTACAAAAACCTTGGATTCATTCTGTAGGGGCTGTGGCTTCAACATTGTATCAGGACATGAAATTTGAATGGAATCACCAGGAAGTGATCATTCACAGTGATGGCAGCAATCCTATATATAGTCATCAGACCATTCTGGCAATAAGGGGAAGAAGAAAGTTAGGTAGGGAGACCTATCACCACATCGAGCGAGTCAATGTTGTTGACAAAGATAAATAGTGGGACAACAAGATCAAGAGCATATTGAACTGGAGTGGGTACGAACCTGGCAAGGGGCTTTGCAAGAACCTCCAGGGGATTGCTAAACCCATAAAGCTCAAGAAGCATAGCACTAATTTGGTCTGGGATATGATTACACTTGGGAGGAATTCAACAACTAGATGCCACCATAGCGCGGTCCCTACTACCCACTGGAACGGCCAATACTTCCTTTGGAGCATACTTTCCAGCATGCTAACATTATTTATGGGACAGACGAAGAAGAGGCACTTGCTACGGTGAAGAACCAATTCGTAGAAGACAATGATACAGACTGTTGTATTGTTTTCGAGGAGGAGGGGAAGGAAGGTCCTTACATACAAGTTGTGAGTAGAGGAGCATATGATGACATAACTGGTTTAAGTACTTCTATTGTGGCCCATAAACTACTAACTGATTCGACATGTCCGTCGGTAAAGCAGAAGCTTAGAAATTTCAAGCCAGACATGAGTTTGAAAATCAAGGAAGAAGTCACTAAGCAAGTCAAAGCTAAGTTCTCAGGGTAGTAGAATACCCAACATGGTTAGCCAACATTGTGCCAGTACCAAAGAAGTACGAGAAAGTCCGAGTCTGTGTCGACTATCGGGATCTCAATCGGGCCAGTTCGAAAGATGACTTCCCTTTGCCAAATATACACATCCTGATTGACAATTGCACCAAGCATGAGTTGCAGTGATTTGTGAATTGTTTCGCTGGTTATCATCAAATCCGAATGGATGAAGAAGATTCTGAGAAAATGGCTTTCATCACGTCGTAGGAATGTACTGTTACAAAATGATCTTGTTCGGCCTGAAGAATGCAGGGGCCACCTACATGAGGGTCATGACTAACATTTTTCACGATATGATGCACAAAGAAATTGAGGTATATGTGGATGATGTCATCATTAAGTCCAAGAAGTCTACTGATCACGTGGAAGATTTGAGGAAGTTCTTCAACAGACTGCAAAGGTACAACCTGAAATTGAATCCCGCAAAGTGTACATTTGTAGTTCCCGTCAAAAAATTGCTTGGGTTTATTGTGAGCCTCCAAGGAATAGAACCGGATTCATCAATGGTCAAAGCCATTCAGGAACTTCCATCGCCAAAGAACAAGAAGGATGTGATGAGTTTCTTGGGAAGACTTAACTATATCATCTAGTTCATAGCACAGTCTACAGTTATCTGGAGCTAATATTTAAGATGTTGAAGAAGGATGCCGCTACCAAATGGACCGAAGATTGCCAAAAAACATTTGAGAAAATTAAGGAATACATATCAACACCACCATTTTTAGTCACGCCAGAGCCAGGTAGGCTTCTACTACTCTACATCACGGTACTAGATGGAGCCTTCGGTTGTGTCTTGGGGAAGCATGATGAAATAGAGAGAGAGGAACAAGCCATCTACTATCTGAGCAAGAAGTTCACCCTGTACGAAGCCCGGTATTATCTGTTAGAGTGCACTTGCTGTGCTCTGACTTGGGTGGCCCAGAAGGTGAGGCATTACTTCTATGCCTATACTACATACCTCATATCAAGGATGGCTCTTTTAAAGTACATCTTTCATAAGCCCATGCCCACTGGCAAGCCAGACAAGTGGCAAATCCTGTTGAGTGAATTTGACATTGTCTACGTAACTCAGAAGGTAATCAAGGCACAAGCATTGGCAGACCACCTTGCCAAAAACCTTGTGGAGGGAGAATATGAACCTTTGAAAACATATTTTCCCGATGAAGAGATATCGTTCATAGGAGAAGATGTTGCAGAGTCCTATGATGGTTGGAGAATGTTTTTTGATGGAGCAGCAAATTTCAAAAGAGTTGGCATAAGAGTAGTCCTAGTATCAAAAACTGGCCAGCATTATTCGGCGTCTGCCAAACTTAGGTTCCCGTGCACCAATAATATGACCGAATATGAAGCCTGCAACTTAGGGATCAAGATGGCCATTGACATGAACGTGCAAGAGTTGCTAGTAATTGGAGATTTAGACTTTCTTATACATTAGGTAGGAGAAGAATGGAAGACCAAGAACTCCAATATACTCCCGTTCTGCATCATGTGGAAGAATTGAGAAAGTGGTTCACGAGAACAAAGTTCTGGCATGTTTCCAGAATCCAGAATGAATTCACTGATGCATTGGCTACCCTGTCATCTATGATACAAAATCCAGACAAGAATTTCATTAATCCGATTCCGGTGGAAATTCATAATCAGCCAGCTTGCTATGCCCATGTTGAAGAGGAATCAGGCGGAAAGCCATGGTTTCAAGATATGAAGGAATATTTAGCAACGGAGAATACACGGTGTGAGCACGTGATTTTTGCTCTCACGACAATTACTCCCAAAATCATAAAATAAAATAGTTTTGATATCACAT
>MU723966.1:6093-41406 GCA_026770625.1 Nicotiana glauca
ATAGCCCTTGAGGCTTTCGCTGCTATTGGAACCATAGAGACACGGTATTTTCGTGTCTCTATCATCTGATGAGGCGGCTCCGATATTAACGAGGGGATGGGATGGGTCGGGTAGTGTTTTGGGTTGGGTTGGGGTTTGGGTTATTTTTTGCTTTTGATTTTTGGGCTTAGGGGCGTTTTGGCCCAATACATTGTATATATATATATATATATACATACTATTTTGTAGTAATTTTCAATTAAAATCATAAGATCCTATTTTTGATTTTTCTTCCATTTGTTTTTTCCAAAATGCATTAATATTAAAAATGTAAAAATTAAAAATCCTACTGCATATGCATATTTTGTATTTTTAATACTAGTTTTAACATACGACCAACTAACACAAACAATACAACAAAATTCCTAAAATTGTAAAATTATTTTATTTGAAATTTTTTTTTTTGAATAATTTGCTTAGGGTAAAAATCACGTGCTCACACACCTTAACACCACCTCATCTCCTACATCATCAATCAATGGTCTGAATCGTTCGAATACATCCCAAGCCCTTCGAATCCTCCTGTGAAGTTATGAACCCTAGCGCCGCCCTGATTTTCCAATGGCGGCGCCGTCTCTGTTTAGACCTAAAATTTTACCAGACCATCCTCATACCTTGTTTAACATCAGGCCCAAACCGTTTCCCTTCTAACACTCACACCGCCTCTGTAATTTTAGATCTTAAAACCTGGAACCCTAGTTTGTGCATCTTTTCCTTCTCCAGATTTCTCACGGAGTTGAAGCTCGATTTGGGCCATGAAATGATATTGTTCATATGTTCTGGGTGAAGAACAAATGACTAATATCATTTCGGGGCTTGAATCAAATGTCTGCCGTGGTCAAGTTCAAATTGGTAAGTCTTCTCAATTGTTTATCTCACTTCATATTAGGTTCAAACCAGTTGAATCCCAATCCTTTTCTATTTCATCTAGTTTGCTTCCATTGGTTCTGTGTTAGCTGTGCTTGATTTTTTATTTGTCTGTTTTCCTTAGTTTTTAGATGATAAATTGTTATTTGTTTTACTGATAGCATGTTATTATTTAATTTTGTATTTGTTATCTGCTTACCCGTATTGAATTTCATGATTTTTGGTTAAATTTGTTAAGTATAATTGTGTTCATCTCAGTTAATTTTTGATTTAGTATAACTGTTTCAGTTAGTCCACTGGAGTTAATTTCAATTAGTCAAGTTGTTTGGATTTAGTTAATCAGCTCCTAGGCTTATAGGTTTAATTGACTATGGTTAAGGGGGTTGGGTCAGTTAAGTGAAGTTGGTAATTTTAGGGAGTTCAAGGATAGTTTAGGCATTTAGAATTGCATAAAAACATGTTAGATACAACTAGAATTCACTAAAATCTTCTAGAATGGGTCTTAAGTTTGAAATTCAGAAAAATAGGTGTACAAGCTTGAGAAAGAAGTCAATAAGTAAAGAACTATTTTGAAAATAACCTAGGGATTAGAGGGCAAACACAAAATCTGAAGGCTGCCCTCATTTTGCCTATAAAAAGGCATGCCAATTCCTTAAGTCACAAGTTTTGGAGCCCCCAAAAATTTCCCCCAAATCCATTCTCTGATTTTCTGAGTTTCTAAGTTTCGAATTTCAAATTCCAATTCTAGATCCAGCTCCTCAAAAACCAAAAAACAACAAAATTCTTCAAAAAACAAAAGCAAAAACACTGTTCCATTGGAACTTTTAGGTTACGTTCGATTTTCTAGTTATTTAATCACATCTCCTAGTTCTCTCTTTAGTTGCTAAAATTTCAGAGGTATTCTAGTAGATTCCGAGCAGTTTTTGGGTTCAGTCATTCTGTTTTGGGTGTTTGTTGTTGCTGCTGGGTTTACAACTCTGTCCGGCTTTGTTTGAGTGTATTTTCTGGGTCAAGCTTGAGTTTGCTGCTGAATTTGTTCTAATTTACTGCTGCTATTACGCTTTTGTTGCTGATCTATTCCTCCTCTCATTTGTTTTTTCATTCGAATCCAGGTACACTTCGGAACTGATTTGATGTAGCACCTTTTGTTGAAAGCATGAAATAAAGTTGAAATCCAAAATTCTGATATTGCTTTGTTGTTTTAACAATACTGTATGTTTAGATGATTTTGTGATTTGGTTAGTAGTATATTCATACTCATGTATACATAGTGGAACTGAAAACTGGACTCTGATTTGGGCTGTCTCATGCTATCAAATTTGTAGTTATCCGTTTCTAGTCTTTATATGGTTTAGTATTGGTTTTATTTTAGCGTTGTGTTCAAAATAAACAATCATGGCTACTGGAGTTATTTGTCATTCTCTAGCATAAGTATAATCTCATTTCAGTAGTTAGTTTAATTTTCAAGATTAGCAAATAGGTTGGATTTGGGAAACTGATTGATAGATTCTTCTTTCTGGTTAATATTTGTGCACTCGAATTGTTGCAAGTGATTAGCATAAGTCAGTTGTATTAATACGATATTCACCTATATTAATATTTGGTAGTTTAATCCTGAAGTAGCAATATCTGTGTTTGGTAACGATAATTGAAAGTTAATAGGAATCAAAGCAATTAAGGTTTCAAATCACTCCAGTCATTTCAAAACCGATTTGTAAGCATTGTTAATTGGTAATGGTTTAAATTATTTTGGGCAAGTCCCACAACCAAGGCGTAGTTAATGATCTAATTGTTTTAAAATTTGTAATGCATCAGTGAATTACTGCGGCCTGGGCCTACCCTCCGCTTACGCCAGGCCCAGTTAACCCTTTCAAAGGGATGGTATCGAGGCTTGCCAACTGCAATTGTTTAATAGCAAGCTCTCTTAGTCCATTAATTTGGACTTGGTTTGAAGGTCTCAATTCATAGTTTAATATAGCATAAGTTTGGGCTTTCGAGTTAGTAGCGGGTTCAAATTAAGAGGTTGTCCTTTTTGTTTGAATCCAAAATTGAACTCGAGGCCCGAAACTTATAATATCAATTGATTAGGATTTTTTTATTCTTAGAAACAAAAATATAAAAAATCATAGTTGCTTTAGGTTTGGCCTTTAAATAATAAAAGTGAGACGAGCCTCGTTGAACAAAACAAATGAATTCCGGGACACTCGATAAATGTTTATATTAAAAATACCTAGACCTCGGGGTGGGCCGTTTAGCGCATTTCACGGCTTTCCCCAAAGATAATAACGCGATAGTCTCTTTTGGAACGCAATTTAAATAATTTTACCTTCCTAAATACGGGTGCACATTTATGTGACCCAAATCCAAATCTCAACGAAGTCGAAATTTGTCAAAAACCGTGGGTGCATTTATGTGGCGTGGTCCGAGACGTGTTTTCACGACGTTGCAATTCTCTTAAAATAATTATAATAAAAGCGGTCCAAAGTTAAAAACACATAGGACAAAACATGTACTAAAATCAAATAAATAAGCCAAATATGACAGTTGAGCGACCGTGCTAGAACCACGAAATCCGGGAATGCCTAACACCTTCTCCCGGGTTAACAGAATTCCTTACTCGGATTTCTGGTCCGTGGACTGCTAGCGGAGTCATGATTTCCTTGGTTCGGGATACAACCGGTGACTTGGGACACCATTAACCTCCCAAGTGGTGACTCTGAATCTTAATAATAAATCCCATTTCGATTGTCGTTTAAGTGGAAAAACTCTTTTACGCCCTTGCGGGATTTAGGAAAAAGGAGGTGTGACAGCTCTGGCGACTCTGCTGGGAATACAATCCCAAAATTTTGGTTCGGGGTTTAAAAATTCGAGCTTAGAGTAATTGTTATGTTTGGCTTTATCTGATCTTCCTACATGTTTCATGCTAATGTGTTAAATGCTTTACCGCTTTGATATTATCTGAACTGTATATAAACTGTGACGAAACGCTTCTCTTCTCACCTCCGGGGATGTGCTTACTGGTTGAGACTCCCTATTCTGTTAGTGTCACACCCTGAAATAAGAAAGAGGCCGGACAAGTTACTAAACCGGATGTCCTTTTGGTTCTCGGTACGTAGCCCCCTCCTCGACTCGAGTTGTCCGCTCGGGTACACAGTCTAGAACACATACACAAGTTTTGAACCTAGAATAACTTGACTTCATGCCAGATCCCTCATAGGAGCGCTTATTTGCATCATGTGTATATGACTTAGGGGACTCAACACCGGGGTTGGGTCCATCTAGGACAGGTAACCGGATATGGAAAAGACCACCCTGATGCATCTTATGTGTTGCATGTACATTTATTTGTCTCAGACTCGCATGCTGACCAGCTTGAATATTTGGAAAAAACTGAAAAAAGAGAGAAATAGCAGTGTAGAGAGTGAATTACCTGTTTTAGAAAAACGACCAATGTCAAAATAGAGTCGAAACTCTGCCGAGTTCTTGAGGAAAATGAAAAAAAGAAGAAAAGGGAAAAAGGAAAATTTGTTCTTATAAAAAAAAATGGTTTGTTTTATTTGTCAATAAAAAATAAAAAATAAAATAAAATAGTTTTATTTTAGCTCGTTGAAGAGAAAATATAAAAAGAGTCATGTTTTCCGAAATCGTGTGTTTGTCAAAAAGAGTCTTGTTTTCAAAAATAGTTAGTTTATTTGCCCGAACTACGCTGGTTTGATTCTCACCGGATGCGAGATACGTAGGCAACCCTCATTGGGTCCAACCACCCCTTTTAAAAATATCCAAATAATGTCCAAATTGTAAATTTTTGTCAATATAATTCGGGTGACGCCATTCTTTTTAACAATAAGCCGAATATCTCCAAAAGGGCGCCGGAAGGCCATTTTTGCAAGAACAGCCACCCTGAGTCATTTTAAAACGGTTTGCGAGCACAGCCTTAAAATCTCCCTTTCGGAAGTGCTGAAAGACCGTATTTGCAAGCCGAGTCTTTGTTTTCTTAGAATAAATATTTTGAGAAATAGCCACTTTTCTTGTTTTTATTCAAAATAAGTCATTACATGGCCAGTTTTCTTTAAATAGCCTACAGTTGACATTGAAACCTTCTCAGTCTTGCGCAGGCCCATGGCGATGCCGAGTGATGCCCCGTGGACCCCAGGATTTGAAGCTTTGATGTATTCCTAGTCATCGGGTCTGTATCTTATTTTTAAGAAAAAAAAATAGTCTAGTATCGCTTGTAATCGGCGTTTATTAATGAACATTTGAAAATTTCCAAAAATTATCCCTTTATTTTTGCATTCAATTTGTAAGAACTACGCTTGGTCTGATTCATGCGGGGTCATGATACGTAGGCAATCTCCATAGAATTCGACCATAACCAAAAGAAAAAAAAGGGAAAGAAAAGAGAGGAAAAACAATGAAAAGGCAAAAAGAAAAAGAAAAGAGCGAAAAAACAAGAAAGAAAGGGAAAATCAAGAAAGAGGGAGAGAATAAGAACAAGAGAAGACAAAGGCAGAAAAAAAAAGAGAAAAGAGAAGAGAAAGTTTGCAATTGGAAATAAGGAAAAGGCCGGGATGACGCATGTGACCGATCAAGAGCATAATAGGAACTGTTAACTGCTTAAGTGCATTCACTCCCCAAATGTGCGGGTACCAATATGTTAAATTCCCTAACGCTAACGTGATGGTTTCATTTTGTCATGTCATTCCAGAAAGGTGGTTGGTTTGTGGTTTTAAAGTGGTAACTCTTCTTTGCAACACAAGGACAAAAGGCAATGGCAAACAATAATAGAACTAAGTTGGATGATACCGGTGCCCGACATCAGTTGGTTGAACGGGATAATGGGTTGGGTGAAGAGGTGCGGATGTTAAGACAACATGTGGCAGACATTTATCAAGCCTGGATAACTGGGAAGGCACCACCCCCTCCACCATCGATTTTTCCAGATGTTGCCCTTACCCAAGCTCCAAACACAACGCCAAATGATCCTCCATATTCTCTAGATACACCCGCTTATCACAATTTTTCCCAACTACCCTAGTAGCTCCATCACTCATCTTTCAGTCACCTCTCCCCAACATGGCCCTCCTGTTATATCCAATACTCCCAACAATGAATATCCACTCAATGCTCGTAATGCCCAATATCACCCCTCAGAGGTTGCCCATAAGGGCCCTGATTCCTACAAGAAGAGCTACCGGGATGAGCTTCATGCTAGAAATGAAAAGGTTACAGGAAGAGAAAGGAGAGATGGGGTACCCAGGAAGTTGAAAAGTGCAGAACAGTCCTTAAGGGACAGGCAAAGAGTGAGAGGCCAGGGTAGCGTGACTTGTAAAGAACTGATTGTGTCTCGTAACATCCGCCTGCCCGCAGGATTCAAAGTACCAAAAATTAACTTGTATGATGGGCGTGGAGATCCGATAGCCCACCTGAGGGTCTATTGCAATGAAATGAGGATTGTTGGAGAGAAAGATGACGTGATGATGGCATATTTCAGTGAAAGCCTAACTGGGGCAGCTTTGGACTGGCATGGTCGTCAAAATGTCGATGAGTGGCTTACATTAGGTGACATGTCTCGGGACTTTGTCTGATACTTTCAATGCAAATCAAGTGTTACCCCAGACCGTATCTCACTATCTAAGATGGAAAATAGGATGGAGGAAAGCTTTAATGAGTTTGGGCTCAGATGGAGGGAGCAAGCTGCTCGAGTCAGTCCCCTGATTAGCGACGAAGAAATGGTTAAGCTTTTTCTACAAGCCCAAGGACCCACTTACTACAGTCATTTGATCCCGGCCTTGGGAAAACCTTTCAATGATGTGTTAAAAATAGGGGAACTAGTAGAAGAAGGGGTCAAGTCAGGCAAAATCGTGAGTTGTTCGGAAGCTATTCAGAACATCCCAGTAAGCTTGGTGGGAAGAAAAAGGAACAGAAAAGACGATCCGATAGGTTTTCCTGATCGACATTTCCAGCCTCGACATCATCCTCATGCACTAGAGGACCCACCTCGATGATACTTCTCTCCACAGAAATCCCAACGTCGCACATCACATTCTCGGAACTCAGCTAAAAATAATGCTCATCTACCCCTGCGAGCTTACCAAAAACACCCCGGATCAGGTTTTCGGCCCAATCCAGCATTTAAGAATGAGAGTTTACGGAAGAAGAAAGCCCTCACTCCATTGGAAGAATCATATGCCAGTCTGTTCCGAAGGTTAAGGACATTGGACATGTTGAAGCCGATTCAGATAAAAAAGCTTAACCCTCTTCCAAAGAAGTTTGATCCTTCTCAAAGGTGCGCATATTGCTCAGGTGCCCTGGGGCATGACATAGAGAAATGTTGGAATTTGAAAAATGCGATTTAGAAGCTTATTGATGCAGGCAACATTGTCGTGCAAAGTCCAGATACAGCAAGCACTAGCCGAAATCCATCTCCTGTGCATAATGAGACACATATGGTGGATATGATTTATTTTGAAAAGGAACATGAGAACTCTTCTGAGATCCTTGGAGGTACACATTCTACTAAGGTTTCAGCGTTATCAGAAGTTGATCGTGAGAACGGGTCGGCAAAAGGAACCCAAAACACTACTAAAAAAACCAGGGTTTAGCGACGGACAAAATCTATAGCTAAACAGAAAAAATCCGTCGCTAATCTCATTTAGCGACGGATTAGCGACGGATTATCTAAAGATTCAGTTAGCGACGAGCATTTTAGCGACAGATTAGCGACGAGCATTTTAGCGACAGATTAGCGACGTAGTTCGTAGCTAATTCCAGTTTTTTTTATAGTGAAAGCAGTTTGCTAAGAATAACGTGATGAAGACTTGCGAAAATTCCAGCAATCTTGGTGTGAAACCCAGTGGCTAGGATGCTGTGCTTGGTAATTGGGAAGATGCTCCACCTCTTGGAGTTTTGGTGGTTTATTTTGTTGTCATTTCTGTTGTCTGGGTTATTTCAGGGTTGTAATTCGGATATTGTCTTGTGAAACAAACCCTTCTATCCTTTCACTTTGCCTTGTTTGTCTAGTCGTAATAGTTTGTTTAGTGCTGTCTAGGTCAGTTCAAGGGTTGTAACCCTAGTCTAGTTTTCTTGTTTTGTCTAAACCCTTTCACCGTCAGTCTAATGCGATTCTCTATTTCCTGCCATTTCTAGTCATTTTATTTAATTCCCTTCTCCTTTTACAATTCTTTTCATGTTGGTTCTAGTGACATGACATGCACACATAATTCTCAGCCTAGTTTTAAAAGACAATTTAGTAATGAAGCGAGGAAACAATGTTGAAGGTGTAAGGACACTCGAGGGAAATGAGTAAGGGCATTTTGAGATCACTTCGAGCCCAAATTGTGTGAAACTGAGGGCAGATAGTACATAAAGAAATGCTGTCAAAATGCATCGGTTTGAAGCCAAAAGCAAGTTTGCCCCAAGTCTACAGGGGGCGTTTGTGGTACAGTGTTTGTTGCCAATGGTGCTAGGTAATTGACAAGTGTAGAAAGCAAATGTGTGGATATGTTTGTTAATTCTGGTGCAATCAAAAGATGTTATGAATGTTTTCCTCATAATTGTTTAATTCTGTAATTTGTACTTGGCATATTTTAGAGATTGAAATGATGAAGGCATTTTGTTCTGCTATCCAAATACTTTATCCTTTTTTATCCCTTTTTAGCCTCGGTTATTTTCTTACATACCCCTCTTTCGGAATCAATAATAAAACTCATAAGCCCAAGCGGGGAAAGTAAATGGAGAAACAAGAGAAAAATAATGAAATAGAAAGAAAAAAAACAAAAAAAAAGAAAAGAAAAGAAAAGAAAAATAAAAAAGAAGAAAGAGGAGAAACGAAAAAGAAAAGAAATGAAAATAGAAGAAAAAGAAAAAAGAAGAAAAAAAAAGGAAAAGTTGAAGAAAGGAAAGATCGCAACGATGAAGTAATTTTATGGCCTGAACTATGTTTGACTTGATCCTGAAAGGGTACGTAGGCAGCCTCTCTCTGAGGTTTAGTCACACCAAAATAAAAATCCAAAGTCCGCAAGAGGGAAACTAGGGCAGAAGTTGTGGTTGTTGGGAGAAATTTGATTTCGAAAGTTATAATTTTGAACCCATGTTGAATTGTTCTGAGCCTTTGATACCCTTTCTTTCTAACCCTGTCCAAAAGCCCACATTACGGTCCAAAGAAAGATCTTCCAATCGGTCTTCAAGAAATGTGGAGTCAAGCAAGAAGAAGTGATTCATGACAAGGGCAACACTCCAGTACAAGAAGAAAAATGATCAAAATGAGAGAGTCTTATCGGTAAAAACCCTCATGGGCACCATAAGGCGAAGTGAGTTGAGAGAAAACCAAAATGAGAGAGGCTTGATGGTGAAAACCCTACGGGCGCCACAAGTCAAATAAGGACTGTGAATCAGATCGGGGCAAGCGGAGCATTGAAGCCCAGTTTCACGACGGAAAGGCACAACAAGAACCGAACAGCAGATTTGCTAAACAAAATAGGTTGCAGGTGCATGTCAAGGTCGTTATAGTCAGTATCCACATCCGATAGGTTTCTAATTGATAGTTTTTTTGTTAGGAATCTTATCTTTCATTGTCCTCCTACTATATTCCTAACAAGTGAGAAATGACTTCAAAATCTACCACCAAGCTTTCCAATTGAACAAAACGGGATCTTGCCAGCATATCAAATTGTCATAAGTCAGGAAAGAACAGCAGGCATACTGAGTTGGCAACAATCTACACGCTTTGGGATTCTTGTGAAATGCAAGGGCTTGGTATATGTCAATGCATGAACAACGCAACAAATGAAGGGTTTGGGGTGAATGGATCAAAGGTATTTTCGGTTGAATACAAGGGTTTGGTACGTATCAATTCGTGAACAACGCAACATAATGAAGGGTCAAAGCGAACAGACCAAAGGTATTTCCTATGATAATCTTGATAAAAGGGTGTTAAACCGGTCACGAGCAAGACTTTCCAAGCAGAAGTCAAAGTTATCATAGCCAATAGGGGAGCTGTAGACCTCAAGGACCGGACCAGGGGTTTGAGTTAAGAAAGAACATCTTAAGTGGGTGGCAATTGACGTGCTTTGGGATTCGTGACAAATACAAGGGTTTGATACGTCTCAATTCAGGAACCATGCAATAGATAAAGGGTGTTTCGGTGAACGGATCAGAGGTATTCTCCGTGTCAAGGGTAGCAAAGAAAGTGGTTAGTCAATAAACAAGCAAGATCTTCGAATGGAATCAGTTATCATGACAAGTGAAGTATCAATAAACCTCAAGGCTGAAGCCAGTGTTTAAGCCGAGAAAGAACATCATACATACGGAGTGGGGGCAATAGACGTGTTTTGGGATCCATGTGAGACACAAAGGTTGGGGAGGTGCCAGTTTATGCAATGCAAATAGAGGATATTGGGTTTGAATGGAGAAAAAGTATTTTATGTGATGAGGATGACAGAGAAAGGTGTCTAGTTCAGAATCAAGCAAGGTCTTCAAGTGGAAATAAATCTTCTTGGGAAGCAAAGAGGCAGTCGCCCTCAAAGCTCAAGGACACAAACCAACCACCACATTTTAAACTCACAATTTTTCTTTGGTTGAAACAGGAACAAAGAAGTGCAAGAAAGTCGGTTCAACAATAGGAAGGAAATGAAAGGAAGAAAAGGAAGAAGAGGAAAGCCGACAAAAGGGAAGTTTCTCAAATATTTGCCCTTGCCTGTCTTGCTAGTGTGCACAAAATGCTACCATTGCTTTTCAATTTTTTTCCTCCTAGGATAAACGGCCTAGTCTGATGGATTTTTCTCCAAATCAAAATCTTAGTCTGGTGAATCTTTCTCCTAAGATAGACGACCTAGTCTGATGAACTTTCTCCTAAGATCAACATCTTAGTTTGACGAATCTTTCTCCTAAGATAGCAAAAACCCTAGTCTGAGGAACTGTCTCCTAGGATCAATATCTTAGTCTGATGAATTTTTCTCCTAAGGTAGAAAACCTAGTCTGATGAATCTTCTCCTACAATCTAAATCTTAGTCTGATGAAATTTTCTCTTAAGATAACCAAAAATGGACCTAGTCTGATGACTCTTCTTCTAGGATCCAAATCTTAGTTTGATGAATCTTTCTCCTGAGATAGTAAACCTAGTCTGATGAATCTTCTCCTAGGATCTAAATCTTAGTCTGATGAAACTTTTTCCTGAGATAACCTATGATAGAAAACCTAGTCCGATGAATTTTCTCCTAGGATTTGCATCTTAGTCTGATGAATCTTTCTCCTAAGATAACAAAAAACCTAGTCTGATGAATTTTCTCCCAGGATAAAAATCTTAGTCAAATAGTTTTACTCACAAGGGACGTACATGCCAATCAAGTCTTTAGTTTTGCTCTCACCATCGTATCAATAGCTTGGGTAACAACTCACAAGTCTACCCAACCACCAAACTGGGGCAGAAAATTTTCTTTGTTTGTTTATTTTGTTGCAGTCAGGAGCCCACCTGGAGAACAAGGGAATGCTTTTCAAGCATAAGCAATCAGGAGCCCACCTGGAGAACAAGGGAATACTTTTCAAGTTTCAGCAGTCAGGCGCCCACCTGGAGAACAAGGGAATACTTTTCAAGTTTCAGCAGTCAGGCGCCCACCTGGAGAACAAGGGAAGTGCAATCCAAATTTTAGCTTTTAATTTTTTATATTTGATAACATGTTGTACCCAGCCACCAAACTGGGGCAAAAAAAAATTCTTTGTTTGTCTATTTTGTTGCAGTCAGGAACCCACCTGGAGAACAAGGGAATACTTTTCAAGTTCAGCAATCAGGAGCCCACCTGGAGAACAAGGGAATACTTTTCAAGCTTCAGCAGTCAGGCGCCCACTTGGTGAACAAGGGAAGTGCAATTCAAATTTTAGCTTTTAATTTTTAATATTTGATAACATGATGTACCAAGTTACCAAACTAAAGTAGAAAATTTTCTTTGTTTGTTTTTTTTGTTGCAGTTAGGAACCCACCTGGAGAACAAGGGAATACATTTCAAAGTTTCAGCAGTCAGGCACCCACCTGGAGAACAAGGGAAGTACAATTCAATCTTAGCTTTGAATTTTTAAAATTTGATAACATGATGTGCCCAGCCACCAAATTGGGGAAGAAATTTTCTTTGTTTGTCTATTTTGTTGTAGTCAGGAGCCCACCTGTGGACAAGGGAATATTTTTCAAGCGTCAGCAGTCAGGAGCCCGCCTGGAGAATAGAGGCATAAATTGCAAATTTCAGCAGTCAAGCATCACTCGGAGGAATGGTGAAACATCTCCGATCACAATGCAAGGAAACAACGCAAGAATTTCATCGGAAGAATACAAGTTCAAGGCAACACAAGAGCAAGTTTGAAGACATAGATAGGACCTTTTTATAATTCATAGATCATAGCTTAGGCTAGCTTCTTTTATTTTGACACGGTGTAATAAGGTGGTCAGCGAGCAGTAGTAGCAGCAACAGCAGTGAAATCATAGCTCCTGGTATTCCTAGCTACCAGACCTTCCCGAACTACACTAACTTGATTCCTTTTTAGCCAAGGATATGTAGGCAACCTTTGAAGTAGGGTTCGGTCAGACGGTTTTCAAAAAGGCTTCACACGGAATATTCGAACGGGCAAAAATCGCTCGTATGCGCTCACTTATCTTTGCCCGAAAACTCTTCATGTTCCCGAGCAAAGAAGGGCAGATGTGAGCATGTGATTTTTGCTCTAAGTGAATTACTCCCAAAAATTCAAACAAAATAATTTCTTTCATTATTTTGCAATTTTGTGGATTCTTATGTTAAATTGTGCATTTTAATTCATATGAAAAAAATAAAAAATACGCTTGACATATGTTTTTAGGTTTTAATTCCATATTCTAGGATTAATTAGTAGTTAAATTGCATTTAAAATAAAGTACAAAGAAAATAATAAAAATAGTCTATTTTTACATTTTAATTATTAATTGGTGAATTTGTCATGAGTTTACTTTCAAATAGGACTTAATCAATCTTAGGAATTAATGAGTTTAATTTTTGAAATAAATTGGGTATTTATTTTAATAAAATCAGAAAAATATAAAATACAAAATGAAAAAAAGAAGAAGAAGAGGAAATTACAATAAAAGAGGGAATTAATTAAAAAATAATAATTAAAAAGAAGGCTCTTAATAATTGGGCTCATTTTAATCAAAAATCCCCAGCCCAATTTGTTTGACCCAGTCCACACCCCAAACCAACCCCCAGTCTAGGCCCAATCGCCCACCCGGCCTGCCCATCTTTCAACCAAACGACGTCGTTTGGAGCCGATTTGATCTGAACCGTCGAGGTTCTTTTGATCAAACGGCTTAGAGGTGGGGTGGGATAATATATTAATGTCCAAACGTCCACCACCCCCCTTTATCCGTCTCTTCCTCACCACAGAGACTCTCCAAACCCCAATTCAGTCGCCGTCCAATTCCATCGCCGGCGCTGGTGTCCAATCCATTCCAAATGAACACCTTAACACCACCTCATCTCCTACATCCTCGATCCATGGTCAGAATTGTTCGAATACATCCCAATCCCTTTTAATCCTCCTTTGAAGTTATGAACCCTAGCGCCGCCCTGATTTTCCAATGGCGGCGCCGTCTCTGTTTAGCCCTAAAATTTTACCAGACCATCCTCATACCTTGTTTAACATCAGGCCCAAACCGTTTCCCTTCGAACACTCACACCGCCTCTGTCATTTTAGATCTTAAAACCTGGAACCCTAGTTTGTGCATCTTTTCCTTCTCCCGATTTCTCACGGAGTTGAAGCTCGATTTGGGCCATGAAATGATATTGTTCGTGTGTTCTGGGTGAAGAACAAATGACTAATATCATTTTGGGGCTAGAATCAAATGTCTGCCGTGGTCAAGTTCAAATTGGTAAGTCCTCTCAATTGTTTTATCTCACTTCATATTAGGTTCAAACCAGTTGAATCCCAATCCTTTTCTATTTTATCTAGTTTGCTTCCCTTGGTTCTGTGTTAGCTGTGCTTGATTTTTTATTTGCCTGTTTCCCTTAGTTTTTAGATGATAAATTGTTATTTATTTTACTGTTAGCATGTTATGATTTAATTTTGTATTTGTTCTTTGCTTACCCGTATTGAATTTCATGATTTTTGGTTAAATTTGTTAAGTATAATTGTGTTCATCTCAGTTAATTTTTGATTTAGTATAACTATTTCAGTTAGTCCACTAGAGTTAATTTCAATTAGTCTAGTTGTTTGGATTTAGTTAATCAGCTCCTAGGCTTATAGGTTTAATTGACTATGGTTAAGGGGGTTGGGTAAGTTAATTGAAGTTGGTAATTTTAAGGACTTCAGGGATAGTTTAGACATTTAGAATTGCATAAAAACATGATAGATACAACTGGAATTCACTAGGATCTTCTAGAATGGGTCTTAAGTTTGAAATTCAGAAAAATAGGTGTACAAGCTTGAGAAAGAAGTCAATAAGTAAAGAACTATTTTGAAAATAACCTAGGGACTAGAGGGCAAACACAAAATCTGAAGGCTGTCCTCATTTTGCCTATAAAACGGCATGCCATTGTCTTAAGTCACAAGTTTTGGAGCCCCCAAAAATTCCCCCCAAATCCATTCTCTGATTTTCTGAGTTTCTAAGTTTGGAATTTCAAATTCCAATTCTAGATCCAACTCCTCAAAAACCAAAAAACAACAAAAATCTTCAAAAAAACAAAAGCAAAAACACAATTCCATTGGAACTTTTAGGTTATGTTCGATTTTCTAGTTATTTAATCACATCTCCTAGTTCTATCTTTAGTTGCTGAAATTTCAGAGGTATTCTAGTTGATTTCGAGCAGTTTTTGGGTTCAGTCATTCTGTTTTGGGTGTTTGTTTTTGCTGCTGGGTTTACAACTCTGTCCGGCTTTGTTTGAGTGTATTTTCTAGGTCAAGCTTGAGTTTGCTGCTGAGTTTGTTCTAATTTACTGCTGATGTTACGCTTTTGTTGCTGATCTATTCCTCCTCTCATTTGTTTTTTCATTCGAATCCAGGTACACTTCGGAACTGATTTGATGTAGAACCTTCTGTTGAAAGCATGAAATGAAGTTGAAATCTAAAATTCTGATATTGCTTTGTTGTTTTAACAATTCTGTATGTTTAGATGATTTTGTGATTTGTTTAGTAGTATATTGATACTCCTGTATACATAGTGGAACTGAAAACTGGACTGTGATTTTGGCTGTCTCAGGCTATCAAATTTGTAGTTATCCGTTTCTAGTATTAATATGATTTAGTATTGGTTTTATTTTAGCGTTGTGTTAAAATAAACAATCAGGGCTACTGGAGTTATTTGTCATTCTCTAGCATAAGTATAATCTCATTTCAGTAGTTAGTTTAATTTTCAAGATTAGCAAGTAGGTTGGATTTGGGAAACTGATTGATAGATTCTTCTTTCTGGTTAATATTTGTGCACTCGAATTGTTGCAAGTGATTAGCGTAAGTCAGTTGTTTTAACATGATCTTCTCCTCTATTAATATTTGGTAGTTTAATCCTGAAGTAGCAATATCTGTGTTTGTTAACGATAATTGAAAGTTAATAGGAATCAAAGCAATTAAGGTTTCAAAACGCTCCAGTCATTTCAAAACCGATTTGTAAGTTGTGTTAATTGGTAATGGTTTAAATTATTTTGGGCAAGTCCCACAACCAAGGCGTAGTTAATGATCCAATTGTTTTAAAATTTGTAATGCATCAGTGAATTACTGCTTCCTGGGCCTACCCTCCGCTTACGCCAGGCCCAGTTAACCCTTTCAAAGGGATGGTATCGAGGCCTGCCAGCTGCAATTGTTTAATAGCAAGATCGCTTAGTCCATTAATTTGGACTTGGTTTGAAGGTCTCAATTCATAGTTTAATATAGCATAAGTTTGGGCTTTCGAGTTAGTAGCGGGTTCAAATTAAGAGGCTGTCCCTTTTGTTTGAATCTGGAATTGAACTCGAGGCCCGGAATTTATAATATCAATTGATTAGGATTTTTTTTATTCTTAGAAACAAAAGTATAGAAAATCATAGTTGCTTTAGGTTTGGCCTTTAAATAATAAAAGTGAGACGAGCCTCGCTGAACAAAACAAATGAATTGCGGCGCCCTCGGTAAATGTTTATATTAAAAATATCTAGACCTCGGGGTAGGCCGCTTAGCGCATTTCACGGCTTTCCCCAAAGATAATAACGCAATAGTCTCTTTAGGCACGCAATTTAAATAATTTTACCTTCCTAAATACGGGTGCACATTTATGTGACCCAAATCCAAATCTCAACGAAGTCGAAATTTGTCAAAAACCGCGGGTGCATTTATGTGACGTGGTTCGAGACGTGTTTTCACGATGTTGCAATTCTCTTAAAATAATAATAATAGAAGAGGTCCAAATTTAAAAATACATAGGAAAAAACATGTACTAAAATCAAATAAATAAGCCAAATATGACAGTTGAGCGACAGTGCTAGAACCACGGAACCCGGGAATGCCTAACACCTTCTCCCGGGTTAACAGAATTCCTTACTCGAATTTCTGGTTCGTGGACTGCTAACGGAGTCATGATTTCCTCGGTTCCGGATACAACCGGTGACTTGGGACACCATTAACCTCCCAAGTGGCGACTCTGAATCTTAATAATAAATCTCGTTTCGATTGTCCTTTAAGTGGAAAAACTCCTTTACGCCCTTGCGGGGTGTAGGAAAAAGGAGGTGTGACAGCTCTGGCGACTATGCTATAGATACAAACCCAGAACTTCGGTTGAGGGTCTAAGACTTCGAGCTTAGGGTAATTGTTATGTTTGTACTTATCTGATCTTCCTACATGCTAAATGCTTTACCGCTTTGATATTATCTGAACTGTATATAAACTGTGACGAAACCCTTCTCTTATCACCTCCGGGGATGTGCTTACTGGTTGAGACTCCATATTCTGTTAGTGTCATACCCTGAAATAAGAAAGAGGCCGGACAAGTTACTAAGCTGGATGGCCTTTTGGTTCCCGGTACGTAGCCCCCTCCTCGACTCGAGTTGTCCGCTCGAGTACACAGTCTAGAACACATACCCAGGTTTTGAACCTAGAATAACTTGACTTCATGTTGGATCCCTAGTAGGAGCGCTTATTTGCATCACGTGCATATGACTTAGGGGACTCAACACAGGGGTTGGGTCCGTCTAAGACAGGTAACCGGATATGGAAAAGACCACCCTGATGCATCTTACGTGTTGCATGTACATTTATTTGTCTCAGACTCGCATGCTGACCGGCTTGAATATTTGCAAAAAAAAAAAGAAAAAAGAGAGAAATAGCAGTGTAGAGAGTTAATTACCTGTTTTAGAAAAACGACCAATGTCAAAATAGAGTCGAAACTCTGCCGAATTCTTGAGGAAAATGAAAAAAAGAAGAAAAGGGAAAAAGGAAAATTTGTTCTTACAAAAGAAATGGTTTGTTTTATTTGTCAATAAAAAAGAAAAAAGAAAACAAAAGAGTTTTATTTTAGCTCGTTGAAAGAAAATATAAAAAGAGTCCTGTTTTCCGAAATAGTGTATTTGTCAAAAAGAGTCTTGTTTTAAAAAATAGTTAGTTTATTTGCCCGATCTACGCTGGTTTGATTCTCACCGGATGTGAGATACGTAGGCAACCCTAATCGGGTCCAACCATTCCTTTTAAAAATAGCCAAATAATGTCCAAATTGTAAATTTTTGTAGGGGTAAGAGCCTAACACTCTGTTTTGCAGAAAATAAGGCACGAGATCCCCAGATTTGGCATGGTAACCAACATTCATCCAAGGCTGCTGAATTGGTGGAAAGACCTCCATTCTAGTGACCAGACACTCGTCCGCAAGTACTTAGGGAATCTTCCTTCTTTTCTAGATATTCAGCCTAACAATAGAATCATAGAGGCTGCGACATTGTTCTGGGATAGTGACAAGTCCGTGTTTCTCTTTGGGGACTCTGAAATGACTCCTTTACTTGAAGAAATAGAGGGTTTAGCTGGAATTACTTGGGAGACTCAGGGTTTGCTTATGCCAGAGAATCGTGAAGGAAGGGGTTTCCTTAACATGATGGGACTGAAGAAAAACCCATACTTGACTTGTTTTAAAGACTCTTACATCCCATTTGACTATCTATACGAGAGGTACGGCCATAGCAAGTCATACCGTACCTATTCAGATGAATTTGCTATCACCTCATTGGGGCATGTCCATAGAAGGGTCTTTGTCTTCATGTTTTGCTTTTCGGGGATGATAGTGTTCCTATGAAGAAGGGTAGGATCCATACCAGACTAGCCATGGTAACCAAGACTTTGATGGAGGGGATTGGTGGGCAAATTTTCAGCATAGTGCCCATGATCATCGCTGAGATATACCGCGCCTTGAACAACTATCAACAACAAGGCAATAATTTTGAGGGTTGCAACTTATTATTTTAGCATTGGCTCATGGAATACCTCCAGAAAGGGGAATACCGACATAAGATCCTACGCAGAGATTGGGACGATCATGTCGCCTTCCATCATCCAAGGGATATGAATTATATGCCTAAAATGTTCGCTCAGCTGGAGGACGCCGGAGGATGGGTAGAATTGTTCGAAAATCTGAAAGAAGACCAGGTGCAATGGATGTTTGAGTGATTCCCCACGGATGAATTCATTGTTCGATCCCGAGATGCGACATTTCTCATATTGATTCGTTTGAGAGGAACTTATCCTTAAGTTCCTCTCCGAGCCATGAGGCAAGCTGGAAGAAAACAAATCATACCAAGGGTCGATAAAACAAGTCACCTCAGGGTCAATTTCTAGGATGACGATAGCCCTCACAGGTGCCAAGCTCAGCATTTGTGGCATTGCAAAATCATTTTGGAGAAAGAATCCATTAATCCAGACAGGTATCATGCCGGTTGTGTGCCGCACTATTTGGGTTGGTTAGAAAACAATGGCATGGGTCAGCCGGGATTCGTTCGAGGTCACAAAATTATTAACGAGAACGCTAAAGCACGGGTTAAGTATAATCAACCGCGCAAGAGAATTCGAAAGTGTGAAAGTGCGCATCGGGAAATACAGGAAGCCCATCAGAAATTGATTGAGGAGTGGAAAGATATGGCTACCAGCGCCAACAATTGGCTAGGGTATTTGGAGCGGGGTCTAGTGGAGCTGGAAGGAAAGTTCATCAAAAGGATTGAAGACTGCCAAAATGCTGAAGAAAATGCAGGCGGACATCTGGCCCGAGCCTACTTACTGCTAGGACTACGCGAGTTGGTGGAGCTGTTCGAGGGAGACAAAGATGCCAAAACTGGGGAAGGTCCTTCTGGGACCAAGTAGTTAGGAGTCCTTTATTTTGCTTTAATGATGTAATAAGGCCAATGGCCACTAGTGACATTTTACTTTCTGGTATTTAGCGTCATTTTGGATTCATCTTATTTTTATCAATAAAATGAGGCATTTAGCATTATAAGTTCTCCAAAATTATTTGTCGCTAGGCCTACCTCGGGCACAACGAGGCACCAAAACTAGGATGTGATTTACATTTTTTTACACAACGTGTTTAAATACTACAATACTTTTTCCTCATAACCCGCACTAACTTATTACCTTTTGTTTTTCTTTTGTTTTTTATTCCCCTCCCCAAAGATTAGTTCATGCATTCTGGCACCATCAGCATACTCCACAAGATCCAAGGGCCCTCCACCTCCTCCTCCTTCGAGTCTTATTCGGAACAAAAACAAAGGCAGAATGGGAGATCCAAGCGCCAAAAAGGAGATCGAGATTCCTCAGGGTACCTCAGTTGCTAAGGAAACTGCTACACAACTGGAGCAAAAGCTGTTGAAATTCCGAGAAGAACTGGATCAGGTTCGGAATTTGGCAAACTTATTATTTTCCCTCACACCCAAAATCCCGCACCTCCACAAAACACCCCACAACCACAGATACAACCCACTCATAGCCAACACTGCAACACATGCCACACTCCAAATAACACTTCACTACTCATTCCCGAGCCAGTAAATACCACAAATGACCATCTCCACAACACTCTTATTTTTGTGGATATGGTACCCCACTACACCTAACCAATCTCAAATGCACTTGAGTCTGATGACAAGGACTCCCTTATCAGGAATTTAGCAGCAGAACTTAAGAAGTTAACCAGCCGAGTTCAGGGCATGGAAGGTAACAAAGGTATTGAAGGGTTAAATGATGAAGACATATGCATTCAGCCACATGTTAAACTTCCGGAGGGGTACAAACCTCCCAAGTTTGAAATGTTTGACGGGACAGGAGATCCCAGAGTCCACCTGAGGATATGTTGCGATAAGCTGGTTGGAGTTGGAGGGATGAGAAGATCCGTATGAAGCTCTTCATGAGGAGCCTGAAAGGAGATGCACTATCCTGGTACATCAGCCAGGACCCCAAAAAATGGACGAGTTGGGTGAGCATGGCATCGGATTTCATGGATATGTTCCGATTCAATACAGAGAACGCACCGGATGTATTTTATATACGGAATTTGAAGAAGAAGTCCACCGAAACATTTCGCGAGTATGCCATGCATTGGAGGTCAGAAGCTGCAAAGGTCAGGCCGGCCTTAGAAGAAGAGCAAATGAATAGATTCTTCATCCGGGCTCAGGATCCCCAATATTACGAGAGGTTGATGCTAATCGAGGGTCAAAAGTTCTCCAATATCATCAAAATTGGAGAAAGAATCGAAGAAGGCATTAAGAATGGTATGGTTACGAATATTGAAGCATTGCAGGCCACCAATAAGGCTTTAAAGACCGGTGGCACGTCTAAAAATAAGGATGTAAGTGTCGTAATGGTCACACAGGGATCCAAATCACCACCAAAATACCACACTTACCCATCACCTCCACTTACATATCAGCCTATCCCGAATTACCAAGCACCCACACCCTCCTATCCACTTCCCGTTTACCAGTCCTCTCCACCTCTCACATATTAACCCACCTCACCCAGATAATCTCAACCAGCACCTATATAACAAGCTTATAACACTCAACCCTCTCACTACCAATCACCACCCACCCGTCAAAATTTCCCAAGACCTAGACTAAATTTTAACCGCAAACCTCCCAAACAGTACACAGCCACCGCTGAACCAATTGACCAGCTATATGAAAGACTTAAAGCTACTATTTACTTCACTCCTATTCCAACCAAAGCTACAGAAAATCCCTCCCAGTGGGTCAACCCCAACAATACTTGTGCGTATTATTCCGGCATGAAGGGACACACCCTTGACGAATGTCGCTCATTGAAAGACAAGATTCAGACCCTGATAGACAATAAGGTAATTGTAGCAAATGAGCCTGCTCCTAATATTCGTATCAACCCTCTGCCTGACCACAAAGGTGGAGACATTCACATGATCGAGATCGAGGATGATTGGGACCCCAAAGGGTCGATAGGTTTGATTGCTGAAGGGGATGAGCCAAAGAAACCAGCGGTTACCCTTAACCCAATTATTGTGTAGAATCAGCTCTCCTGGGACGACGAAGTAAATATGTCTATACCTTTTGAATTTGAAGCACCTCCCTCTGCAAAGGCGCTCGGACCAATCGTGGTTGAATTTGGAGTTCCAAAGGCACCTACACCCTTTGAAGTTGTTGTGTTACCACCAAGGGTGCCTATTCCAGTGGCAATGACAGACATAACACCGTTCCACTCCAATGCCATACCATGGGATTACACCGTCGAAGCTAGGAGGAAAGGAAAGACCAAGACAGGAAAAATGATTGCCGCACAAGGAATGACTATAACAGGAAGGGTTTACACCCCAGAGCACCTAGTCGAGTCCAGTAAGCAATCCCCGGGGCGGCCTATTGAAATAGGACCCGGCGATCTTTGGAGGAAAATACAGGCTAAGGAGTACTCGGTCGCTGAACAGTTGAACAAAACACCAGCACAGATATCTATCCTGGCTCTTCTACAGAGTTCGGACGCTCACAAGAATGCCTTAATGAAGATACTGAGTGAAGCCTATGTGCCCAGCAATATAACCGAGGGTGAAATGGCGAATATGATGGGGCAAGTGCTGGAGAGCCATAAAATAACCTTCCACGAAGACAAATTGCCGCCAGAAGGTTTAAGCCACAACAAGGCACTACACATCACCGTGCAATGCGAAGATTATTTCATCACTAGAGTTCTGATCGATGGAGGATCGAGCCTCAACATCTGTCTGCTTGAAACTCTCAGAACTCTAGGGAAAGGCCTACACGAGATCACAGACGGGGCTATCAATGTCAAAGCCTTCGATGGGTCCCATAGATCTACTATTTGAGAAATCAGCCTATGCTTGCAAATGGGACAAACATGGTTCGACATCGACTTCCAAGTAATAGACATCCCGGCATCCTACAACCTGCTGTTAGGGCACCCCTAGAGCCATAGCATCGACCCTGCATCAGGCGGTAAAGTTCGAATGGAACCACCAAGAGTGATCATTCATGGCGATGGTAGTAACCCCATATATGGTCGCCAGACCATCCTAATGATCGGGAGCAGAAAGAGAATAGGCAGAGAAACATACCACCGTATCGAAAGGGTCAACGCTGTAGATAAGGATAAGTGGTGGGACAACAAGATCAAAAGTGTCCTGAATTGGTGTGGGTACGAGCCTGGAAAGGGAATCGGTAAAAATCTTCAGGGGATCACTAAGCTCATCAAACTAAAGAAGCATGGTACTACCTTTGGCTTAGGGTACGGTTATACTTGGGAGGAATTGCATAACTGGTCGCCACCATGGAGCGGCCCCTACTATCCATTGGAGTTTCCGATACCCAGCTTGGAGCAGACCTTCCAACCGGCAGATACTATATATGGGTCAGAAGAAGATGAAGCGTTGGCAGCCATGAAGAATTTGTTCCTGGAGGATGATGATATGGATTGATGTGTCCTTTTTGAGGAGGAAGGGGAGGAAGTCCCTTCCATACAACTTGTGAACAGAGGGGACCACCTCAGCAACTGGTTAATTAGGACCGTCAGGGCCTGAAAGGCTTCGGGGTAGCAAGGCTAAACAAAAGCACCTTGCATCTCATTTTTTTAGCTTACTTTACTAGTTGATTTTCTTTCCGCATTGTCTTTTATTTCGAAAAGAGCTCCGATGTTTCAAACAATTATGGATTTAATCAAAGAATTTTAGTTTATCATATATATCTCAATTATTATTTGCTCTATTTTATACACCATTACTATTACTTATCTTGACGATGAACTAACGACTGCGACTTGCAACGAGACAACGCAACAAAAGGATATAGACTCAGAAGAAGATGAGATACCTGAAGAGGTCGTCAGAGAGGTTGAGAATTTTGAAAATAGACGTAAGTCCAACCTGGAAGAAACTGAGGTCATTAATTTGGGAGATACAGAAAATGTCAAACAAACTCGCATCAGTGTTCACTTGTCGCCATCAGAGAAGGAAGAGTATACAGAATTTTTAAAAGAATATGAGGACATATTCGCCTGGTCGTATGATGATAAGACTGGTCTCAGCATAGCCATTATAGCTCATAAGTTGCCAACAGATCCAGCTTGTCCGCCGGTAAAGCAGAAGCTCGGGAAATTCAAGCCCGACATAAGTTTGAAAATCAAAGAAGAGGTTACTAAGCAAGTCAAAGCTAAGGTTCTCAAAGTGGTAGAGTATCCAACATGCTTAGCCAACATCGCGCCAGTACCAAAGAAGGACGGGAAGGTTAGAATCTGTGTCAACTACCGGGATCTCAACCGGGCTAGTCCCAAAGATGACCTCCCCTTGCCAAACATACACATTCTTATTGACAACTGCGCCAAGCATGAGTTGCAGTCTTTCGTCGATTGTTTCGCTGGGTATCATCAGATATGGATAGATGAGGAAGATGTAGAGAAAACAGCTTTCGTCACGCCATGGGGGATGTATTGTTACAAAATGATGTCGTTTGGGTTGAAGAATGCTGGCGCCACCTACATGAGAGCCATGACTACCATCTTCCACGACATGATACACAAGGAGATCGAGGTATATGTGGACAACGTCATCATCAAATCTAAGAAAGCCAGTGATCATATGGAAGATCTGAGAAAGTTCTTCAACAAACTGAGAAGGTACAATCTGAAACTGAATCCCGCCAAGTGTGCATTCGGGATTCCTACCGGAAAACTACTGGGTTTCATCGTGAGTCATCGAGGGATAAAATTGGACCCATCAAAGGTCAAATCCATTCAAGAATTGCCACCGCCAAAGAACAAGAAGGACGTGATGAGTTTCTTGGGAAGACTCAACTATATCAGCCGGTTCATAGCCCAGTCCACAGTCATTTGTGAACCCATCTTTAACATGCTGAAGAAAGACGCTACTACTAGATGGACCAACGATTGTCAGAAAGCCTTTGACAGAATCAAGGAATACTTGTTAACGCCACCAGTCTTGGTTCCACCTGAGCTAGGAAGGCCCCTGTTGCTTTATCTTGCAGTTTTGGACGGAGCATTCGGTTGTGTTCTGGGACAACATGATGAGACAGGGAGAAAGGAGCAGGCCATCTACTATCTTAGTAAAAAGTTTACCCCCTACGAGGCCTGGTATTCCTTATTAAAGTGCACCTGTTGTGCTCTGACTTGGGTAGCTCAGAAATTGAGGCATTATTTCTGTGCCTACACAACTTATGTCATATCCAGGATAGACCCGTTGAAGTATATCTTCCAGAAGCCCATGCCCATCGGCAAGCTCGCCAAGTGGCAAATCTTGTTGAGTGAATTCGATATTGTTTACGTGACTCAGAAAGCAATCAAGGGTCAAGCCATAGCATATCACCTTGCCGAGAATCCTGTTGGCGGAGAATACGAACCCCTGAAAACGTATTTTCCTGATGAAGAAGTGTCCTTTGTAGGAGAAGATATTGCAGAATCCTATGATGGTTGGAGGTTGTTTTTCGACGGAGCCGCAAATTTCAAAAGAGTTGGCATATGAGCAGTCCTAGTATCAGAAACCAGCCAGCATTACCCGGTATCCGCCAAGCTTAGATTCCCTTACACGAACAACATGGCTGAATACGAAGCTTGCATCCTGGGACTCAAGATGGCCATTGACATGCACGTTCAAGAGTTACCATTGATCGGGGACTCAGACCTGCTCATACATAAGGTTCAAGAAGAGTGGGAAACCAAGAACTCTAAGATACTCCTGTACTTGCGTCACATACAGGAGTTAAAAAAAAGATTCACAAAGACAAAATTTCAGCATATCCCCAGGGTCCAGAACGAGTTCGCTAATGCATTGGCTACTCTGTTATCCATAATTCAACATCCAGATACAAATTTCATTAATCCCATCCCAGTGAAGATCTATGATCAGCCAGCTTATTGTGCTCACATTGAGGAAGAAATAGACGGAAAATCATGGTTCCATGACATCAAGGAGTACTTGACAATAGGAAAATATCCAAAACTTGCCAACGCTACTCAGAAGCGCACACTTCAGAGGTTATCTAACAACCTCTTTCATAGTGGGGGAATCCTGTATAGGAGGACTCTCGATTTGGGTTTATTGAGGTGTGACGAAGAAAAAGAAGCATGCAGACTATTAGACGAAGTACACGCAGGGACCTACGGGCCGCACATGAATGGTTTTTTCTTAGCAAAGAAGATACTCCGAGCAGGGTATTTCTGGATGACTATGGAAACAGACCGTATCCAGTATGTTCACAAGTGCCATCGCTGTCAGATACATGCAGACATGATAAAGGTGCCTCCAAATGAGCTTACTGCAACAAGCTCGCTGTGGCCATTCGCCACCTGGGGAATGGATGTAATTTGACCTATTGAGCCTGCCGCATCAAACGGGCACAGGTTCATCCTGGTGGCAATTGATTATTTTACCAAATGGGTTGAAGCAGCATCATACAAGGCAGTGACTCAGAAAGTTGTGGTGGATTTCGTCCGTGACCGTATTTTATGCCGATTCGGAATTTCGGAATCAATCATCATCGATAATGGTTCCAATCTCAACAGCAATTTGATGAAAGCAATGTGCGAGGCATTCAAGATTAAAGACAAGAATTCTACAACCTACAGGCCTCGGATGAACGGAGTTGTAGAAGTAGCCAACAAGAATATCAAGAAGATACTAAGAAAGATGGTCAAAAGTCACAAACAATGGCATGAGAAGTTATCATTCGCCTTACTAGGATACCGCACCACGGTCCGCACATCGACCTAGGCAACTCCCTACATGCTGGTTTATGGTACAGAGGCGGTCATCCCCGCCGAGGTAGAGATTCCCTCCTTGAGGATCATACAAGAAGCAGAGTTGGACGACGCAGAATGGGTAAAAGGTCGCTACGAGCAGTAAGCCCTTATAGATGGGAAAAGGATGAATGCAGTTTTCCACGGTCAGTTGTATCAGAACAAAATATCCAGAGCCTTCAACAAAAGAGTTAAGCCAAGGAAGTTTACACCATGGCAGCTGGTGTTGAATAAAATATTCCCACATCAAGAGGAAGCCAAGGGGAAATTCTCTCCCAGCTGGCAAGGTCCGTACATGATTCACCGGGTTCTAACTGGAGGAGCCCTTATTCTTGCAGAAATGGACGGAAAAGTCTGCGCAAAGGCAATTAACTCAAACACAGTGAAACGATATTATGTATAATCACCTATGATTTCTTTATGATGCAATTTGAACTACGCCTGACCCGATTCCCGTTTAAGAGGGGATACGTAGGCAGCCCTATGGGTTCGGTCATAATTTAATAAAATTTCCATTTTTCCCCTGCTATTGGAACTGGGGCAGAATTTTAAGGAGGACCTTTAAAATTCCAAAGTTAGTGTTTAGCCACTCATCGCCAGGAATGTCACTTCAGTAAACTGGGGTAGAATTTTGAGGAGGACCCTCAAAATTTCGAAGTTGATTTTTCATCCATTCAGCGCAGCTGTCAGAAGTGCCAGCCCAGTAAACAGGGGCAGAATTTTGAGGAGGACCCTCAAAATTCCGGAGCAAAAGAGGTTGCAATGTCTTGAACCACGTTGTAGTCGTTGGTTCATCTAAACAAAACTATTTTCTACTTACGTTATATTTGTTAAATCATGCATAACTATGGTCCAGATAGCTGCTGTTTAGCGACGCTGCCCCAATGATACGCGATGCCAGGATTCAAGGAAGAACGAACTAACCTTTCCCCCCTTACAAAACTCATGATTTTCTTTGGATGCAGGCACCCAAGTCACAAAATTACCGAACATATTATGCAATCGCATTGAACTGTCATACATATTCGCATTTGCTATCCGCACGCAATCTCCCCAGCAGCCGCAGTATCACAATCAACTACCAGCTATCAGCTAAGAATTTTTACTTACTATTTGCTTTTATCTCATTTGCATAAGGCTACTTTTCTGCCTTCCGAGACTAATCATTATCTCCATCCTGCATCATCTGCATAAGGCTACCTTTCTGCCTTCCGAGAGTAAGCTTTGTCTCCATCTGCATTTCCTGCATCATTTGCATAAGGCTACCTTTCTGCCTTCCAAGACTAAGCGTTGTCTCCATTTGCATTTCCTGCATTGCATAAGGCTACCTTTTCTGCCTTCCGAGACTAAGCGTTGTCTCCATCCTACATCATCTACATAAGGCTACCTTTCTTCCTTTCGAGACTAAGCACTGTCTCCATCTGCATTTTTTTCGTTGCATAAGGCCAGATTTCTGCCTTCCGAGACTAAGCATTGTCTCCATCTGCATTATCTGCATTGAATAAGGCTACCTTCCTGCCTTCCAAGACTAAGCAATGTCTCCATCTGCATTATCTGCATTGCATAAGGCTACTTTCCTGCCTTCCGAGACTAAGCACTGTCTCTATCTGCATTATCTGCGTCGCCTAAGGCTACCTTTCTGCCTTCCGAGACTAAGCGTTGTCTCCATCCTGCATTATCTGCATAAGGCTACCTTTCTGCCTTCCGAGACTAAGCGTTGTCTCCATCCTGCATTATCTGCATAAGGCTACCTTTCTGCCTTCCGAGGTTAAGCTCTACCCCTACTGGCATGTCTGAAATACCGCCACTTTATCTTTTTTGCATGGCTGAAATAACGCCACTTTATCTTTCTTGCATGGCTAAAATACCGCCACTTTATCTTTCTTGCATGGATGGAATATCACCACTTTTACTCACGTCTTGCAGTCGATTTAAAATATCGCCAAACCATATTTAAAATTTACATCGGCTGAAATATCACCAAGCTTTATTTGAATTTTCTATCGGCTGAAAAATCGCCATTTTACTTTTACATCGGTTGGAACATTGCCTGTTTATGTAAATTTCTATCGGCTGAAATATCGCTATTTATATTTTTGCATCAGCTGAAATACTGCCTAAATCTTGCATTTCATGGGCTGAACTATTGCCAAACTATCCGAAGGCATCATCGTTCGGAGGCATCATCCTCATAGCCCGAGAACACCATGCCATGGCCCGAGGACCCCACTTTATATTTTGCACATCATTATTCAAAGGCATCATGGTTCAGAGGCACCATTATCATGGCCCGAGAACGTCATTTCATAGCCCGCAAATCCTTTAATTTTGTGCTTCATGGCCCAGGACATCATGGTCCGAGGACATCATCCTAACCGTCCAAAGACAATATTCATGGTCCAACGGGAACCTGCATCACATTTAAGTTTATACACAATATACGCCTATAATGCTCACTTGCAGGTACACCGGCTAGCAATGGCCGTCTCAGCAAGAGCGATCTCGCTCCGGTTCTCGCAGCCGATCAGCTTCAAAATACCTTTTGCCTCCCCCAAACATCGTGCATGTCCTTTCGAATCTCCATCGGCATGTTCCGTCAATGGTTCCTGAACTACATACGGCCTGATTCCTGTAAAACCAGGGATATGTAGGCAGCTCAAAAACTAGAGCTCGGTCAAATTCTTTTCAAATCACCGCTTCCGCTCAAAATTGGCCATCATATCTTTACCCGACAACTCTTTCATCCTTTCCGGGTAAAGAGGGGCAGCTGTTGATAACCAATTTTTTCTTAAGTATTTTTTTTATACCCAAAATACTTTCAAAATAACATATATGTGCATATATGAGCACACCCAAGAGTTTTGGTACTTTTCCAAAATTTTAAATCGATTTATTGTCTATTTTTAATACCACAGAATTCAACAATTATTTCCAAAACTATAATTTTGATGAATAAATTATTTTATTCTCATATTTATACCAAAATACGATAAAGGTGATTTTTGTATATTTTTACAAATTTATTTGGTATTTTAAAAAAACTAAATTGCATGTAATTGTAATTTTAGCCTATTTTAAGAAATAAAAGCAATTTATAAATATAAAATTTATTCAAGTATTTTTTATTTAATGATTATATATTATTAATTAATAGTGATTTCAATTTGTTTCAGAAAATTATTTTACTATTTTTTAAATTTTAAAAGGGGAAAAACTGGCTATTTAAAATCTGGCCTCATTTTATTTCAATTATAGCCAAAATTGGTTCCCCTAATTGACAATTTCAAACCCAATTTCAGACCAGCCCAATTCCATTTAACCCAGCCTTCAACCCATCCAAGACTACCCGACCCAAACCCCTTTTAATCTATGTCGTTGATCAATCTGATCAACGGCCACGATTTCCCATTTCCTTTTTTAATCTGCCTACACACCTAACCCTAAATCATTCCATTCTATCAGCCGCCCTCAAATTCCCTCTCCTCTCTGATTCTCTCTAAGACCTAAACCTAACCCTAGCCGCCTCCCTCCGGCTACAACCCAAAACCGCCTGAATCTATGGCTTCCAAAGCCATTGAAGGCCCCGTACTTGCCTCCATTGGCTCCTGCATGCCTTTTTCTTGAAGAATCATGGCCAGACCTCGAGGATCTTCATTCAGACCTTCATTTATTCAAAGATCCCGGCCATCTCCGGCCTTGCTCCGGTTGCCCTTGGTCTTTTGAGCCTGATTGTGATGTTCTCTGGCTTAGTTCGTGACTTTTCCAGGCCTTCTCGCTTCTAGGGCTCTTATGAAACCCTAGAACATTCGAGGTTCTTCTGATTCTTTTATATCCGTTATAGATCTGTGTTCTCCTTAAACTTTCGAGCATTTTTTCGAGATTTACTTCAAAACTTTGTTTTCAAAACCTTTTTCTTTTCCAATTTAGGTTTGTTAAATTATTTCAAAGCTTTTCTGATTTCTTTTAACATGTTCTATCATGTTTTTTATGTTATTCTTTGCCGTATTTCTTATGTTGTACTTCTACTGTGTTTTTATGTGCTTTCCTTCTACTTTGACCTTTTATGACATTCTAGAACTTGCATATCAGGAATTTTGGTTTTTTTGTAGGTTTCTAAATGTTTCTTCTGAGGTTATCTGCTATGTGTTTTGTCTGGTTCTCATCTCTAAATTGGTTTGATCTTGAAGCCCTAATTCTTTCGGACCTATTTGGGTCTCTGAAAAACTGTTTCGTCTGCTTGAACTTGTTTGATTGGATTCAAGGTTCTTCTTGTTTTAACTTATGTTCTTTATTTTATTTTGTTTCTTACAATCTTTGAACTAAGCTATATCCTCTAGAAGGGTCATTTGCTTGACTTTTAGCATGCTTCTGATTCCTCCTTCTCCCTATTACTGAATCAACCTATATGACTATCATGTGTTGTTATCTACTAGCTGCGTAGTTTTGTTATTGTTTCTCTTTACCATGGATTAACCTCGCATGCCTAATGTTTGTGCAATCTTTATACACGCTGAACGTCCCTCTAAAATAACCATAGATTCTGGACTGATTTCAGACTTCCTTGTGTAAGCATGATTGATTCTTTCCTTGTTTTATTTGAAAACTCTTTTTAACCTTTCGATTCCCCTATTTCTGACTTGGTTCATTGGTGATTTTGAATCCCCGATTCCCTGATTTACTATGTACTAATTGATTTACTTTGTCCCTGCCTTATTTACTTAACCATGTATTTCCGAATTTTCTTTCCTTAACTAAAACCCCTATGTATTTACCCCTTATTTGTATGCTATGCACAATATGTTTACTTGATCTCCTTCCTTAAATAACTCTTGCCCTTTACCGTTCAAATTTGAATTCCTCAATTAAAAGGATTTTCTGTTACAGATTGATTCTAATTGATACATGATTATTTTCTTACCTTGTTGCCTGCCTGATTTCAAACTATAAATACTCTCCTCCCTTCTCTTTGAACACACACGAACATAGAAAGCAATCTGAGTTCAAAATCATTCTCACTTAAAAAATCTCTCTCTCTCTTTCTGATACTTGTGCTGCTGTGGACTTTGTTTACTCTACTTTCTTCTGCACTTTTCTGCTTCTCTACTGGTATGTCCCAGCTAATTTACATGTCTCAACAACAATGTGTTTTACTTCTGCCTACTTCTTTCCAATTCTTTTAGTTGATATTTGTTTCTAGCATGCTGGAATATGTTTCCCGTCTCCCTTTGTTGTTCAGTGTTTAAATTACATATGCATCTTGTCAGTTGCTTATCATGTATTTGATACTTTATGAATCCCAAACCCTCATATCCCCTCCGTATGCTTTAAGGTATGGTTCAGAAAATATGGCAATGCCTGAAATCATTGTCCATGGATATGAACTGGATCCTTTGGGGTCCTAAGCTTGTCAATTTCCCATCCTCATTCCCTATTGTGTGTATGCTGAGTAACAGCCTTGGCCTGGAAATATTCCTGATTACTGTTTAGGCCATGGCTTAACCTCCAAATAGGTCTGTACTCTTTAAATGTTTGATCATAGGCTGGTCAGGGGTGTGCCAGTCTTATTATAGCTGGGCATGACCACCAACCTGCCTGGGTAGTCCTCCTACCCTTTTCTATTGCATTTACACTCAACTCCTAGAATTTAAGTTTTGCGCCTCTTGTGTGTGCCTTGCCTTGGGACCCTGGAGATCCCTCTGAACTTGGACACATAAGAGCTGGCCCTTCCGCATCTATGAATATCTTGGGTGTATGCACTGCCTGGGATTCTTGAAATCCCATGGATCTCTGAAACACCTTGGATAAGAGAAGGCTTGGAAATCTGGATCTCGGAAGTGGTTCCATCTCATATTATTAGGCCTCAAGTCTGGATTAGGCTTCTTGTATGTAGCTGAGGACTTCTGATGTATATTTATCATTTCAGTTGTTTCTTTTTGGTTGTAATAATTTGTATAAACTCTGGGGAACTTAGTAAAGAGGGGGATGGGATTTATTTTCTGCACCAAGGGTAGAGATCCTGCCTATAGGTTTAAAATTTCTTTTATTCCTACAAACGCCTAGAAATTAGGCCTACAGGTTCAATTTTTATTTATGCCTATCCGCCTAGAAATCATGCCTATAGGTTTTAACTCTCATCTCTGCATATCCACCTATAAATCATGTCAATAGGTTTTAATTTTAATTTCTGCAAAACTCACATTTAGAAATCATGCACAAAGGTAAATTTTTTATTCCCGCAAACACACGTAGAAATTATGCATATAGATTTTAACTCTCATCTCTGCATATCCACCTAGAAATTATGCCAATAGGTTTAACTTTAATTTCTGCAAAAACTCATGTCTAGAAATCATGCTCATAGGTTTAAATTTTTATTCCTGCAAACACGCGTAGATATCCTGCCTATGGGTTAATTCCTAATTATTTCGCAATTTCATATAAAACATGGTCTACCAAGCTGCTGCATTCTGCAAACGACATTAGGCAAACTATTTGTAGGTAAATATTATATTATTATTATAAAAGCATGAATACAATATTGGAATACCAAAATAGCCTTAAATATTTAAGTTATATAAGGACGAAATCGTAATCACTTCTAATATAGTATTAAATTTTGGATGAGTTAATATATACTATGATTAACCGAATATGTACTTTCCACCCCATTCCTAAGTAAATCGAATCCAACCAACGTTAATTAGAAAGGCATGTATATAAATAGTTTCTTTTGAAGAACAAAAAATCTTGCGCCAAATCTTCCGGAATTTTAGGAAAAATATTCTCATTCATATTAATCGTTCAACTTTTGTTTCTTCTCAATTTTTATCCACTAAATTTTTGAAAGCTAAATTATTACTTCAAAGAGATAATCTTTGTTGGATAAAATTATACGTTTAGAATTTTACTTAATAAATAAAATTCTAACATGTAACAATAATTTTTTATCTATATATCTATAACCTATAATACTGACAGACTTATACACACATTTTGAAAAATTAAATAAATTATCTCTTCACATAAGATGTAACGACTCGACCGGTCGTTTTGAGTACCCGCGCTCCATTTAGTAGTCGGAGGCCATGAACAGCTTCATTTCAGGTATTATGACTTGTACGCGTGGTCGGAGTTAAATTTCAAGAAGACCAGAGTTGATTTGGGAAGATAATTCTCATTTCGAAAGCTTAAAATTGAAAGAATGAACTAGGATTTGAATTTCAAGTAAACGACCTCGGAATCGGGATCTGAAGGTTCCAGCATGTTTATATGATGATTTCGAAGTTGGGCGTATGCACGGATTCGGTTTTGAATAACCCGGGAGCGTTTTGGCGCCTATTGTGGAAGATAGTAATTTAGAAGAAATTTTACAAGTTTGACTTGAAGAGCATTTCGGTGTAATCAATGTCCGATTGGAATTCTGAGATTGGGAGTAGCTCCGTATGGTGATTGTGGAGTTGGGAGCGCAATCGGAAGTGAATTCGGAGGTCCGTAGGCCATTTTGAAGCCATTTGGCTAAAGATAGAAAGTTGAAGGTTTTTGAAGAGTTTGACCGGGGGGTTGACTTTTTGATATCGGGGTCGGAATCAAATTCCGGAAGTTGGAGTAGGTCCGTAATGTAAAATATGACTTGTGTGCAAAATTTGAAGTCAATCGGACGTGATTTGATAGGTTTCGGCATCGGAAATAGAAGTTGGAAATCTTAAAGTTCATAAACTTGAATTTGGGGTGTAATTCGTGATTTTAGCGTTGTTTGATGTGATTTGAAGCCTCGAGCAAGTCCGGAATGTGTTTTGGGATTGGTTGGTATGTTTGGTTGGGGTCCCGGGGGCCTCGGGTGGATTCCGGGTGGTTAACGGATCAAAAATGGAATTTTGAAGAGGGCTGAAGGACCTGGTTGCTGGTATTTTCGCTTCTGCGGTTGGTTGACCGCAGAAGCGGTACCGCAGAAGCGAGTAGGGAGCCGCAGATGCGGATTTTGGTCCAAGGCTTGAGGACCGCAGATGCGGTCTAATTTCCACAGAAGCGGAACCGCATCTGCGGAAGGGGCATCGCAGAAGCGGAATGGGGGCTTAGCCGGGGAAGCCGCAGAAGCGGCCTTATGACCGCAAAAGCGAAGCCGCTTAAGCGGCTATATTTCCGCAAAAGCGGAAATTACAGAAGGTTGAGGGGTCATTTTAAAGTCGGATTTTTGCTCATTTCTCTCAATTTCTTCACTTCATTTGGCGATTTTGGAGGGATTCAAAGGAGGGTCTTCATCAACATTAAGGTAAGTTATTCCCACTTATTATAAGCTAAATACATTGATTATGTATGAGATTAAGCATGGAAATTAGTGTAAATATTGGGTTTTGGTGGAAAACCTAGAAAATTATAAAACTTGGATTTTAGCTACGATTTTAAGAATTGAAGTAGGAGAAAATCATATATTTGAATTCCTAAGGTCATGGGTAACTTTTACCTTCGAAAAATTTCGGATTCCGGGCACGTGGGCCCGAGGGCATTTTGGTCAACGTTTCGTTCGGGATGAGGAATTGTTGTAAATTGAGTTGTAAGGTATAGTTGAGCATATATTAATGAATTTGTATGATCATCGGCTAGTTTCGGGGCATTGTGCGTTGATTCAAGCCTTCAGAAGGATGTAGAATGCCGGTGGCAGGTCTTCGGAGCGAGGTGAGTCTCCTTTCTAATTCTGTGAGGGGGAAATTACCCCATAGGTGAGTTAAATTGATTATATGCTCCTAGTTGTGGGGGCTACGTGCGCACGAGGTAACGAGAGTCCGTGCGTAGCAACTATTATACTATTATCCGGGTAGTTTAGGATCCAAAAGCATGCTTTGTGTGGAATAAATGTGAAATCATTGATAGCTCAGATTGCTTAAATCACCTTAAATTAATAATTGGATTTTCTAAAAGACTTAAGCTTCATTTTCTAAAATTTGTAAAGAGAATTGACCATTCCTGTATATTTGCTCCACGTTGATTTCTTGACTGTTTATCTGTCTGAGTATGTTTATTTTTGAACAGGCCGAATGCCTCGGCAGATTAATAGATGCATCTATAGGCGCGTCGCCGACCCTCGGCAAGTGCACATTTATTTTTGTTGGATCGGGCCGTCGCCTCGGTATGATTTGTGCATGCCTGTGTTGCTGCCTGAACTTGATTAAGTTATTATTGCCC